>CAIGQW010014812.1:0-10917 GCA_903798125.1 Danio choprae | reverse complement strand
TAAAATGTTCAATTAATCGAGATTTTGATTTTAAGCCAAATCGCCCAGCCCTACTATACACACATACTGTAAGCCACTGTGCAGCAATGAGCCATGCCAAAAGTCCTTCTCGAAAACTTTAGCGAAACCCATTTAGCAACTACTGGAGGCAAAGCCACAGCCATCACCTCCACATGTTTACAATTCTTTATCTCTAGGCCTGATTCATTGACTGTGGGATCCTGTTCTTCTGACGTTCTCTTCTCTGCTTTCTTTCTGTTAGCGCCTCCTCTTAAATGGCTAAAAATCCATTGCCCTGCTTGTGCCTGTCCCAACGGGCTCCACACTGATTTTAATGAACAGGATGGAGTGGATGAAGAGAGAGAGAGAGAGAGAGAGAGAGAGAGAGAGAGAGAGAGAGAGAGAGAGAAAGAAAGAGCTTCAGGCTGCAAAAAAGATCGTTACAGCTTTAAGCTCCGTTTCAAGACCTCCCTTCTGAGGTCTTGTGGCTCCCGCTTTCTGACTTTCTCGCTGGTCATGATGAAAGTGAAAGAGAAGTGCTGAATACGAAGAGCAATTTGGAGAACAGAAGCGGAAAACAAAAGCCGCGAGTAGCCCAAGGGCACTACATTGGCCTTTGAGCAGGGCAGCAGTTCAGAGTTTTAACGCAGACTCCTCAGATCTAAACCCAACACTGAAAACCATCAGTGATGATCTACTGTGTCAAAGTGTTCAAATTCTAACATTGTGATTCAAAACACCAATGTAGCTTCTTACACTATAGAAACCGATACTATATATTCCCTTTAAAAAATTAAAATAAATTTGGAAACAGATTTATGATATTTTTTTGAAAGAAGCCTCTGCTGCTTATAAAGGCTATGTTTATTTGATGATAACAGTAACTTTATGAAACATTATTCTAATTTAAAATAATTTATTTTGGAAACACTTCACAATAAGGTTATAGTTATGTATTTACTAACATGAACTAACAATGAACAATACATTTATTACAGTATTCTCTTTGTTGAAAATAAATTCATTCATTGTTAGTTCATGTTAACTCACAGTGCATTAAGTAAGGGATAAAGTACATCTAGTAGTTTGCTTGCTTCATGTCCTAACTACACATGACATGGCACCGCGACATGCAATAAAAAGGTATATTTTCCATGTTAAAAAAAGTTTTGTCTTAACCATCTTCCATGGCGATGCACAACATTTCTGTTTTGGAAACGGTTTCTATTTTCTGCAACGTCTCGGCAAAACAACAACATACTACTATGGCAATTATCACCTCAGGTACAGATTATGTGCTTTATTCAGTGTTAAATGCTACCAATGTGAGTTTGAATATCATTATATGTGAGTAGAAGTGATTATTCCAGACAGTCGGGCAATAACTAATGTTAATAAGCATGAATTTGGATTTAAATAGTGCATTACTAAATGTTGAACTATGCTTAGAAAATGCTGTGCAACTAATGTTCATTATTAGATCATGTTAGTAAATAAATGAACTAATGCAACCTTATTGTAAAGTGTAATCCTTACTTTTTAGTATACAGTGGTTCCTCGCTATAGCAATGTTCACCTTCCATGGCCTCGCAGTTTTTTCAGATTTTTTTGTGTGCAATTTGACATGTATTTTTTTTACAGCGCATTGTGTTCTGCGTACTGATTGGCTGTAGACCTCCTCCATGATCTCCTCGTTGCCGCGTCTCCTGTACAGTACAATATGCGTTCAGCTTGACAAATTTACATAAATCTTTAACCGCTAGCAGTGTGACTCTGTATGTGGCAGTGCTATACTCTATGTTTGCAAGTTTTCTCAATGCCGACCAAACATTCTGCACTGTTAAAAGCACCTGCGGTCGCATCCAAGAGGCAGTGGAAGATGCTAACCATCGCACAAAAAGTTGGACTTCTGGACATGCTAAATGTAGAAGTTACGCAGATGTAGGGCACCATTACGGAATAAATAAATCTTCGGTACGTTACATAAAGAAGGAGGGTAATAAAATAAGGACGACAGTAGCAATAATGTTCAACAAAGATGCAAAAAGGGTCTACAACAAGACCATCGTAAGGATGGAGTGAGCTTTGTAGATTAGTGACTGCAGGAAAAATGCTAATGCCTGCCTGAAAAAAGTGTATAAAGTGTGTAGTTAGGGATTTTACAGCCTTAAAACATCTATAATAACTGTAAAAAATAAACTTCACGGATTTCGCCTATTGCGGGTTATTTTTAGAACGTAACTCCTGCGATTAACGGATTAACGAAGGACCACTGTATGTCAAAATCTAACTTATCCCTGATGGAAAAACTATTTTTACATAATATACATAATATATTACAGTAAGTAAAAAATAAGTAAATCAGAAAACATTCATTTAAATTAAAATATTATTTCACAGTAATGTTTTTATTGTAATTTTATTCGAATAAAAGATTAATTGGTGAGCAAAAATAATGTACTTTCAAAAATAATAATTCATCTTAATGTTTCTAAGTTTGTCACCGGAAGAGAAATAGCATGACTCAAACAGTACCTGTGGTAAAAAAAAAGTAAAAAATACTGAAGCTTTTCAATAAATGTTTCTAGATTAAAAGACACTGAGAGCCACTTGACATTCCATGGATGCATACATATAAAGCATTCAAGGATCCATGCAATGTTCGATGAGAATCATGCAATTCAACTAGATCAAAGAGAAAGCCTAAATATACAATACATTCAAATGACTTTCTCAATGCATTCACTGACATAATCAACTCTGTGGAAATGTAATTAAATCTTGTCCTGCGGATAATGTTAAAAATATGCACAAACAATTAGATAAAAAACTTGCCTTCTTATAAACACATTTCCATTCAAAAGTTACATTGAGGTTTAAAGTCTGTTGACATACGTATTTTTCATATGTGCTTGTTTGTTAAGTTTATTATGCTTTGTGTGTTTACATGGAGTCTCATGTTTGAAGTATGTGCTTCATAATGCAGCAGTATACAATTATAATTAATACAATATTAAGCACAGGCAGCCAAGAGTGTTGATGTTAACACGTGTCAATGCTACATGTAATCACTGCCATTCTAAAATCAACAAAACCACACAATTACGAATATAATATCAATATTAAATATTAGCACAAGAAGTAAAAATACAGCAACTTACAGTTAGACAGTTTTGTCAGTTAGTTGGTTATTTGGTCAAAACAAAGCCAAAGCAGAATTATTGAGCATCCTCTACCAGCACACAGTCATGGTTTTGTGAATTTGAATCAGTAGCAAGTAAATGATTTGTTGACTTAATTGCAAACAATTCTGATGAGTGAACGATAACTTGACTCCCATGTAATATGGTTTTGTTATTTCATTATTATTATAAGATAATTTGAACATGTCGCTAGCAAAAGATATTTAATGACATGAGAATCATTGTGCTATGGAATGAATCATTGTTTTAAAACAAATCAGTTGAACAAACAAATCAAATTGCTCACTCATGAAAAAACAGACATTTGCTGCCAGCTAAAGGCGTACTGATAACTATAAATTATTCATTCATTCATTCATTCATTCATTCATTCATTCATTCATTCATTTTCATTTCGGCTTAGTCCCTTTATTAATCTGGGGTCGCCACAGCGGAATGAACCGCCAACTTATCCAGCATATGTTTTACGCAGCGGATGCCCTTCCAGCTGCAACCCATCACTGGGAAACATCCACACACACTCATTCACACACATACACTATGGACAATTTAGCCTACCCAATTCACCTGTACCGCATGTCTTTGGACTTGTGGGGGAAACCGGAGCACCCGGAGGAAACCCACGCCGAGGCTCGAACCAGCGACCTTCTTGCTGTGAGGCGAACGTGCTATCCACTGCGCCACCGTGAGGCCCACTATAAATTATAATAAACCAAAATGCTAATTTTGTTAGCAAAAAGTTATTAATTGCATACAATACTGATTAAATAAAAAAACTATGAATTTTATAATAAATAATTATCGACAAATACTATAATATAAAATATAGAAATACATGTATTCATATATAAATATGTTTATTATATTTGGATATATTAGTATCTTCTCTCCCGGACATGGTTTAGTTAATATCAGTGCTGGTGAGCAGCAGTTTGTTCGTTCATTTCCTAAAAGGATCCATTAGTGTTGTGCCCTTCAGCAAGGCTCCAGGAGGACTGATCCTAAAATAAGTCTACAACAACATCCTAAGGACGTTCGTCCACCAGGTCTGGTCACACAGCAATAAATAAACACTTAAAGCATATTGTTCATACTTTTCATCGTACTACTGTACACTCAGCAATCTTTCACCATGCGGAACGTCTATGGCATGTGGCCCATCATTAACATTTCCCAAACAGCTCTAACCTTTGCAGTAAAGATTATAGTGGAAAATATAGAAGCTACAGTAGCTCAAAGTCAATATATGCTGATCTGGATGAAATGTAAAGAAAGGCTTGCTCTAAGAAGGGCTACTCTGCTCTTTGAAAGTGAGTTAAGCTCGAACGTTTTATGATGTCTCTACATGTAACACAGGACTGAGAGACACTATAGACACAAATACAGTGACTTCATTTTGATTTTGTTCGTAAAGTGTTTTTCCCCCAGTTTAATGTAAAGAAAATATTCCAAATATATTTTTGCCCGCCTCCAAGAAAACTATAGACTCTGCCCTCATCCATCACCTCCCCTTCTTCTTACACTGTATTCAAACAATGAAGCGATTCTGGCTTGTAGTCTGTTGTTTGGATGTAACTTTAGAAGCTCACAGGTAAACAAAAAAAAAAAAAAAAGATTTCTGCAAAACTAAATTAATATGGGCTGAATTAAAACAAACAAATTACATTTAGTAATGTTTAACTTCATTTATTTGTTTAAATCCAGCCCAAATCAATTGTTTACAACCACTTACCTTAAAACATTTTAGTAAATCCAATGAATCATCTTTAAATATTTTTTTTTGTGTACCCTCACATAGAATCCCAGCTTTAGAAGTGGCACAAGCGATTCATTTGATATATGATTAGTTTTATATATGAAGATACTTTCCCAGAAAGAGTGGGCAAAAACTTGCTTGTGTGTACAAAACAGTTTTTGCCGGACTGCTTCATGACCTTGGACATTACAAACTGAACTCACATCAAAATTGCATCTAAAGGATGTAACCGTACCTACAATTTGTCTTAAAGAAGTAAGCATTTAATTAATATATATTTAATGTGTTTGTTTAGTTTAACAAACATTGGTTTAAATATTTATTTTTGGGCTGTTGGCAATTATGCAAAATTATGGTGTGATAAAAAGACAACCAACAATTAAAACCAAAACAATTAAACAAGCAAACAAAGAATTAAACAAACATGCAAACAAAACAAACAAACAAACAAGAATTTTTTATCTGACTTTTTCATCCAGATTTTTACACTAGAAATGAATGCAAATTAGCTCATATTTAATGAATCAATGCATCATTTGCATATTTAAGGCTTACAGTAGATATATGAAAAAATAAATCTTGCAATTCTTATGGTGTTGAGTATGGTGACAACTATTAGTGATTTTTCCCCTATTCACTAGAAGTCTCTTGCTTTAAAGCAAACCAGCCTTTAACCAAGGTCAGCTTTTCTAATCCTTGGTCTGCACACATTGCCCACAGCCGCTCAATGGAGCAGATAAAAACAGGAAAGTGTGAACATTAAATGTGAAACCTGACATTTACTAAACTTTCTTAAATCATACAGAGGTTAGACAGAATCCCTGAAGCACTGCAGAATTAAGGGTCTTATTCTAAAGTAAATGTTCATAAAGAAAGACCCTGGAAGACATTTGCTGAATCACCCTCATATCTGACGCGCAGCTTTCATATGCAATGATAAAGTAAGACGGATCAACTGACACTAGGTGATCTTTCCTACTGCGTGTGTATATACGGCTGATTCTTTTTATCACTGCCACATTTGATCTTGAAAAATAATACTTTTTTACCACTTTATCAGTTAAAACATTTATCAGACGTCTGGGGATCAGAACATGGCCTTCATCAATCTTGAAGTGGAGTTTGGTATAATGTATGATAGTGTGGATTTTTGATATTGTGCATAATGGTAATGGTGAGTAATAGAAAAATATAAAGGTAGCAAAGAGTTTGCTAGGAGCTAAATAAATTAAATATCTAAAAGTGAAATAACGTGAATCTTAAGAACAACTTAAAGGGATAACTCAACCAAAAATGAAAATGATCTCATAATTTATTCTCCCATAATTTATTCTCCGTTGGTTCATTTTCATTTCGGCTTAGTCCCTTTATTAATCTGGGGTCGCCACAGCGGAATGAACCGCCAACTTATCCAGCATATGTTTTTACGCAGCGGATGCCCTTCCAGCTGCAACCCATCTCTGGGAAACATCCATACACACCCATTCACACACATACACTACGGACAATTTAGCTTACCCAATTCACCTATACCGCATGTTTTTGGACTTGTGGGGGAAACCGGAGCACCCGGAGGAAACCCACGGCAACACAGGGAGAACATGCAAACTTCACACAGAAACGCCAACTGACCCAGCCGAAGCTCGAACCAGCGACCTTCTTGCTGTGAGGCGAACGTGCTACCCACTGCGCCACTGTGAGGCCCATAACTACACATATGCTATCATATTTTCAAGTGTCCCTTTATACTCATCAAAGCTGCATGTATTTCAAAAAATGCATAAAAACGTACCAAAAACAGCAATATTGTAATATATGAATCAGTCTTTCCATTGACTAATACAGTATAATATACTGTAAGATTGTATTTGTAAATTGATTTGATTAACCAGCAGTTATTCCAGTCTATTACGTTGATTTGCTGTTCAGGAAACATTCATTAGTATTACTTTCATTAATTCTGACAATCTTTTCAGCATTCTTTGAGGAATAGAAACTCCAAAAGCATATCTGAACTATCTTCCTAACAATGTAAATGTCTTCACTGTCGATTTTGATCAATTCAATGCATCCTTCATAAACAAAAGCACATAGAATAGAAGGATAAAACAGATTCCGAATGGCACTTTTAAAAGTAGATTGATTTTCTTAAAAGCTTTTTGTCTTTAAAATAATAAAAGGCATTCGACTCTCGCCGCCTAATTGAAGAATCACTCATATACCAAACTGAAAAACTGTTTTTATGAAACAGACTTGCGGGTTCTCCAGTGAAAAATCTTTTATGGGTAATAAATAAATGTGCGGCCAAGAAGGAAATGGAAATCATGATTTTATAAGCTGAAATCTAATTATGGCGTTTTGTGTTATCTGTGACTCTGCATGCCTTAGTTTTTCCTCAGCCTTGACAGGACCATTAAAACACAAGCGACCAAAAACATTACCCTTTTGATGTAGTAAGGACATGACAGGTTATGATTACGCTTTATCCGGGGAAAAGAAAGCAGAAAGTAAGAGAGATGGCATGGCTTTAATTAACAGTAATGCTGGGAATGAGAACCAAGGGATAAGAAACAGTTTGTTCGTCTGGAGCTCGCCATGTTTTTATTTTGTTTCCGCAGGTCTCGTGGGTTGTTACCTGTATTCTGAGACAATAAGAAGGTTAATTGCGCAGTTATGCTACAACTCTCACCTCTCTTAAAAACAGGGCGGTCGAAGGAGGGTCGTGTAGTTTGCGCAACACAATACTGCATTTTTACCTCAAAACCAAGCAGGTTTTCAATAATGTGCATGGTTTTAAGTAATTTATTACACTAGACTGCTGTTGCGTTGTCTTGGCTCCTGTGGGAGAAGCAGTTCAAAGTAATAAAGCTGAAGATAAACGCGTAAGATTGAATGCATTTATTAAAAGCCCTGGGAGTGAGAAAACAGTGCTGTTCTGCTATAGTCGGTGTTGTGCTTCTAAAGGCTTTTGAAGTACAACTCCTGGCATTTTCCCCTAAAATAACGTCTTCATCTTTATCTGTGTCCCCTCGCGTCCCTTGAGTCCACTAAAAAGACACCAATATACACACATAAACACACACATGTACACTCTTACAAAAAACCTAAACAAAACAAAAAAGTAAACGTCTTAAGACCCACCGGGCATTTTTTTCCCTCTTCATTTTCTACAAACGGACCATATTGTTACCCACATTTCAACTGTCAATGTGACAGCCTGATCAGTGTGACTTTCTAAAAAAATATGATCTGTCAATGTAAAGTGGAGGTTTGTTGTATAAGGGACTACTTGCCCAAAGCTATAAGAAATAGACACAAAGATTATGTTCTGGCCATAATAGTTTATTAATTACTAAATTAAAGGCAAAGCTGACAGAAACAAAAATTATAAACTTATTCATTGACAAACAAGATAATTTGAAGTACCTGGATGTATGGATATGGATATAAGTATGGATATACAGAGCTGATATATTGGTGCATTTGAACAAAACAGATTTATTAAACAGATATATTTAATAAAGATACTATTTTAGTTAAAGAACATCTTTAGAAATAGAAAGATAAAACATTTAATTTCATGCAAAATATTGAAAAAAAAGACAACATTTCAACAAAATTGTATATATTTTTTTGTTTCTCTTGAGTTTTGCTATTTTTGAAAATGTTATTTAATATTTTTCCCTAACATAAATTTGGGCTACTAATTTCTGAACCATTATTGTAAGTTATTTTGTTAGAAAAGCTCCAGATTTGACTTCAGTACTGACTAAACTAATGTATATACACAAATATAATATTGTAAAGCATCCTATAGAAAATATTAATCTAAATGAGAAATTTGTGGGGGTGTACTCATATATGCTGAGCACTGTATACATACTTACTCCCTGGGCCATTTATATCGAAGTTGATATTTAGCCACACCATATGGGTGTTTCGTAACATCTAGTTTTTATGAGGTGAGTTGTTAGCCTAATGCTCAACCCCCATTCTGGAGGACCAGGACATACACACATACACTACGGACAATTTAGCTTACCCAATTCACCTACAGCACATGCCTTTGGACTGTGGGAGAAACCGGAGCACTTTATCGCTTACTTAACTAATGGAACCTATATAGTATATGATATATTACCATTACACCTTATTACTTAGGACCAATAACAGAATGGGTCATACCAATAGATAATAATAAAGCATTAAAGACAGAAATTTAATACAACGTTTGGTCACACTTTATTTTAAGGTACAATTCTTGCTTTTAACATACCATTAACAAACTCAATAAACTCATACTCATCTGCTCATTTAAAGTTAGGAAGGTAGTTAGATTTAGATATTGTACAATTGGGGATGTAGAATATGGGCATGCAAAATATGTACTTTAACGGTACTAATAAACAGCCAGTATCAGTAATAAGCAGGTAATAATCCACTTAGTTGGTTAATGGTTGGTACTTAAAGTAAAGTTTTACCTAAAATTGAATATTTCAGTACAACTTGACAATATTACTTTTATAATATAACTTTTTCATTATTTTAACTATTTGTTTATTTATTTCAATTGTAGTGTTGATCAAGTAAATGCAGCATTAGAGAGCAGCTCTAAAATTCATCCAGTAGTATATCATTCTGCATCACATTCCAACCCCCTCCCTCCCATCCTGAGTTACATAAACACAACAATTACATTTTTTTTCACATGAATGCAAAAAGTATAAGGTTAAGCTAAGACTAATACAACTAATAAAGGGGAACGGCAACATCACAGCAAACATTTGCTGAAGCGTCTCGGAGGCATTTCATCAACAAGACTGCTAATAAATTATTAACCTCATAATGAATATATTGCTGCGAGGATTATGCAAACTTCCAACAAAAGCCACAGCGGAGCGCAATGCATCCTATTATCTTTCTGAAAAATACATGAATATATTTCTTTTTGATCTAAGCGCCTTCGTTCCCTGGGAAGAAAAAAAACAAGTGCAACCTGAGCACCTGAGTTGGTCGTGGAAGAGATAAACTGTACAAGTGGAGGCCGTACTTAAGTGCTGTAGTATTTTTTGTTCTCTTTCATCTTAAAAATGGCAAAGCTTTTAAACATTTCGAGCTGTGTTCGAGCGCAGACACTTGCCAGAATACAAAAAACCACACGCACCTGACACACAAGAGTGAGGGTGATGAAAAGCGAAAGGGATGAAAGCCTTCCATGACTGAAGGCAATGAGAGGGACAAAACTGAATTTTGGAATTAGGAGACGACAAAATGACTTCGTTTCAAACCCCGAGCTTGCTTTTGAGCGGCGTTTTAATACCACACTAGTTTTGTTTTGTTTTGTTTTTTTTCTTGCCGGGGTTAATGTAACATGGTTAGATGTGTTTAAAGTTACATTGCAGTGAATTAATAGTTAAAACGACTACTTTAAACCAAGGACACAAACTGTCTGCTCAGGGCTTTGCTGAGGTTTGAGTGCACATGAATAAAGATGAGCCTGTAGGCAATAATGTGCTAGTTGCAATAACCCCCGTTATTCATACAACAGATAAAAATAATAGATCAGCACGAAGAGGGAATTAATTACTACAAAAGCCTGAGTGAGGAAAATAAGCATATTATGTTTGGGAGAAGCTAAATAAATAAATAAACGTACTACTAACTGTATTGTAAAATTTAAATGTGGATTGCGCTTGTTAATTTTACAGTATTACTGGCAATATTTACAGTATTATTTACTAAATGTACAATTGCACTTTAAATTAACATATTAAACTGTGCTGTAGTTTTACAACCAAAATTGCCAGTAATACTGCACATTTTACAGCATCTTTGTACAGCCTACAGCACAGAATACATAAAAATTGTGAAGTTTTGTGCATTTTTTTTTTACTTATTTATTCTGTGGAACGAATCAATCAATCAATCAATCAATCAATCAATCAATCAATCAATCAA
>CAIGQW010014793.1:0-13199 GCA_903798125.1 Danio choprae | reverse complement strand
TGTGTGTGTGTGTTTGTGTGTGTTTGTGTGTGTTTGTGTGTGTGTGTGTGTGTGTGTGTGTGTTTGTGTGTGTTTGTGTGTGTTTGTGTGTGTGTGTTTGTGTGTGTTTGTGCTCTCAGATCTGGAGCTAATCATGTCCAGTTAGTGATGTTTGAATGGCCATGCAGCAGAACAGCTCTCCATTAGAGAGAAACACAATTGAATTTGTCCCTGACCATGCCTGATAACGCCTACTCCCATAACCTCAAATATAGGCCTCTCATCAATTTTCTCCAATGTGAGCGTCTTGGATGGCTTCCGCTGAGCCTCTCGGTACATAGGAGTTTGTTTTCTTTATAAGCACCGTTTCTGTGTGTGTGGCTTAACATGTATGAATGCTGCTAATGTGTAATGTAAACAATGTATGAATGATTGAGATTATTATTCTTTTAAGAAATGGTCTTGTTTACAATTAAGATGAACTATTTATTATTTAATAAACTATTAAAAAAATACAGAATTATTAGGATACTTAAGATTTCTTTGTTACTCTTGTTAAATACATTTTTTGTTGTCTGAGAATTTAGTGGATGGAATATTTATGTTTATAGTTATTTAATTCCCACCCTTTCTCTCTCTCTGTCTGTGGGTGTGTGTATTAGGATTATAATAAGAAAATAAATTAGTTCTTTTGTTTAGAATATTTCAATTCTGTGAAATAAAGGAAGAAAATATAAAAATAATATAAATTATAATACATTTGACATTTAATACATGAATAATAATAATATAAATAGCAATATATCTATAATTCAGAAATGTTTCATTTCATAATTCTTAAAAAATATTTATCTTTATATTAATAATTATTATATTTATTAATTTTTAGATGCATGTTATTTATACAATACACAGTATTAGATTTATTATCTCCTTATACTATTAGATTTATATAATGTATATTATATAGTTGAAGTCAAAATGATTAGCTTTCCTGTGAGTTTTTTCTTTCTTTTTAAAATATTTCACAAATGATGTTTAACAGAGCAAGACATTTTTCACAGTATTTACAATAATATTTTTTTCTTCTGAATGAAGTCTTTTGTTTTAATTAGACTTTTTTTAAAAACCATTTTGATGTCAATATTATAAGCCCTCTTAAGCATTTTTTGTTGTACAATGACTTGCCTTATTAACCTAATTAAAATAGTTAAGCCTTTATATTGCAAAATTATATTATAAAATCTAGTAAAATATTATGTACTGTCAGAAATGAGTTATTTAAACTATCATGTTTAGAAATGTGTGTTGAAAAAAAAATCTTCCTTCAGTTAAACAGAAATTGGGGAAAAAATATAAAAGGCTTCAAATTTAACAGGAGGGCTTATAATTCTGACCTCAACTGTAAAAATATAAACAAAAATTGTAAACTTGGTTACTATAAATATTCAAGTTCTGTTAAAAAAAAAATGATATTAAATAATGACGTCAGAATGAAGTCTCTTGCTTCTCATATCCTAAATAAACTAAAGACATTCAGAGGAGGAAATTTCACACATCAACACATTCACACACTGCGCTCAGATTTGCCACAGTGGCTCTGTGCTCTCACTGTGTTTATATCAACAGTTGTCTCAGTTGGATCTATTTTTATTTCTTGCAGGGAATCTTAGTACAGACATCTGAGATAAAGCCAACTTCTAAATAAAACACATACATCTCCTGAGTTACGAAAGCAACCTTTACAAAGTGTGTCTTTTTTTAAATTCTCAGCATTGTAACTTTATTTGTAAAGATGTGTTGTAATGTATGTGCGCAGGTGCTGGTTACCCTGGAGCAGCTGGAGAGAGTCAGCACTTTTCAGGAATTTGTCCAAATCTTCAGCCAATTTGGGAACGAGATGGTAGAGTTTGCCCATCTCACAGGAGACAGACAGAATGTAAGTGTCCACACGCGCACACACACACACACACGCACACACACGCACACACACGCACACACACGCACACACACACACACACACAATCCCCCTGCTCACCCTCCATCATTCCTTCACTTCACTTTCTCAGATAATCAAACGCTGATAAGGACAGTTCCTGTGGCAGATGTGTAGAGCCCGTGCAGATTTACACCGTGCATGATGGGAGGAGGGAGATAATAGAGG
This sequence comes from Danio choprae, assembly GCA_903798125.1. Taxonomy (NCBI): domain Eukaryota; kingdom Metazoa; phylum Chordata; class Actinopteri; order Cypriniformes; family Danionidae; genus Danio; species Danio choprae. The sequence continues at coordinate 11,056 of CAIGQW010014793.1, read as the reverse complement.
GATTTAAGTTCTAAGAACCGAACTGCAATTTCAATCAGCAGCTCTCAAACCCCACTGATAAAACCCTTTGGGGTAAGAAACACTCAACTGCGGTGCAGAACAGATGGATGGGGGAAAATGATAGTAGTGCTTGCGAACAAGAATCCAACATTTTAAGGTTTATATTGAGGGTTTACAAAGCAAGTATATTCAAGATCAGGGAATTGTGCTGCTTTTAGTATTTAGGCTATAATATTTTCTGCAAATAGAATTCGTTGTCAATGCTTTTGTTATAAATTTTGGTATTAAAGGGCACCTATTATGCCCCTTTTTGCAAGAAAAAAGTCTCTGACGTCCCTAGAGTGTGTATGTGAAATTTCAGCTCAAAATACCTAACAAGAATTTTTTTATAACTCTTTGAATCTTCTCCTGTTAGGCTTTCATCCAAATTGTGCCATTTTTGATGACTGTTGCTTTAAATTCAAATTAGATTGTGCTCCCAGCCCACTTTTCAGAATAGGGCGGAGCTAAAAAAAATATCCAGCAGATTTAAACCAGGACTAACATTATCTAATGTCTATTAAAGTGTTTCTGCCCACTGTTTTTATCAAGCGTGGTTATAAAAATATAATTAATCGATGTTTTACCATTAAAAGCTGGCTATATTTACACACTTTTGCCACACAACTGTGTTTAAAGTCCTTATAAAAGTGATTTTTGCATAATAGGTCCTCTTTAAATGGATGATACTGTAAAATTTACTGGGTTCCACACAATCGAGTTGTGTGGGTTAACATGTTAGTTTTTGCAAATTAAAGTGGATTGCACAACTGTAATGTGAAGCGGACACTGACAAGGGAGTTGTGGATCCAAATGCAGGTTTATTGAGAATGGTCAGGCAAGCAATGGTCAACACAGGGGCAAACAGGTATATGCAAATAATCCAGAGTTGTAAACAAATAACAGGCGAGTGGTCAGAAGGCAGGAAGCAGACAAGAATAAACATTAAAACAAACAAACAAACAAACAAACAAACAAACAAACAAACAAACAAACAAACAAACAAGGCGCGGGTCAAAACCGGCAAGGCAAGGAGAACGCGTCGTAATGTTCACAATTCAGTATAACAAGACTCAGCATTGAAGTGTGTGTGTGTGCTGTATAAATAGCCCTAGTAATCAATTCATGAGCAGCTCCCAGTCATGAGTGTGTGTAATCTGCCAAATGAGGAACAGGTGTGTATGAGCTGTGCATGACTGGAACTTGTAGTCCATATACCGGTGGATTTGTAGCCCTTTAGCGATCTGCGTGTTTACCAGCGATCTGCAGCCACTCGATCGCTGGTGATCATAACAAAAATCTCAAGAATTGTGTCGTTTCAGCTCATTTTAAGTAAGTAGTTTGAACAAACAGCAAATGTCAGTTTTTTGAGTGTTGAGTGTATATGCAAAACACTCAAATCCTATTCTAACAAAACCCAAACTATACTAGGTGGAGAGCGGGGACGAAAGTACCATTTTTCACAAAAACCTATTTTAAAAAGATAATGTATTAGATATATTTTTGCTGTGGTTACTAACTCATAAGTGTGGACTATCAATAATCGGGTGGTATTTTGAACAAATGAAGAACAACTTCAAAATAATTTAACTTTAAGCATAAATAGCACATTGTTACTTTTGACCCCGTCAGCAGGGACAAAAGTAACACAAGGATAGGTCAAAAGTAACACAACCATATTTGCTAGATTTTCTGGCTTAATCTTGTTTATTTTAAATATATCTGACTATGACATTGTTAATGTTCACCGCAAACATATTTTGTCCTTTATTTTTGCAAAAATATTAAACTGCATTTTTATTTTAAATTTCCGTTTCATCAAATGTTGTAAAAATAATGAAAAATGTAAAACTTTATACACTTTTTAAATATTTTTATTATAATTGAAAATATGCATTAATTTTATAAAACATATAAATCAAAACATTGTAAACTCTAATGTGGAAGTGAAAAATAAGGGTTGTCTATTATCAGTGAGACATAAATAACAGTGTTATTTTCGTCCCCGCAGGAACTCTTGCCATTTAAACCTGATTTACTTTTAAACTGAAAAAATCAGAGATTGCAAACTTAAGGATGTGTTACTGCACTAAATAACCTGTAGATTGAAGAGAACTTCTGCAAATTGTAGTAAGGAAAAAAGAGCCGCTACAATAATTTACTTTCTGCACTTTAAAACTGAAATTCCTAACCAGCTGAACCAAAATCACATGATATTTGGCAGCTCCATCAAATGTTGCATGCTGAATGTGCTGTTATAGCCTGGAAATTAAATGCTGTCAGGGCTTTGAGAAAATCGCTTTGTTACTTTTGTCCCACGTTACTTTCATCCCCGCTCTCCCCTAATACAAAAACAAAATGAAAAACACAATATCATTGAACAATCATTGAATACTCAGTAACTAAAAACTAATCTACACTTTAAAATAAGCTAAATCAACACAATTCTTGACGTTTTTTGAGACAACTTAATCGTTTTATGTTCAATCCACTTAAATTTGTAAAAATAATTAAGTGAACTGAATTGATTTGATTTGTGTTGGATCAATATGAAGAAATTGTGTGGATTTTTTTACAGTGTATAATCACAGAATCACAAAGTTCAAACTATGAACTGAAGTTACATCAGGCAGCTAAAGACATAAAGGAATGACCGCAGACCACATTGCTAGCGAGGCGCACACCACACAATTCTTTCAAAGGCTTTAAATGAAGCTGGTGTCCTGACATTTTATCCTACCCATCCACTACCAACAATGGTTCTGAGGTTGGGATTAAGGATTGAGGTGGGTTAGGGTAATATTACAGCCTCATATCACACAACTCCACGTCGAAATTTACACTGGTAGGGCAATCTAATAGGTAGCACATTTCATCATCGAAATCTTCTACCTACTTTTTAAATGAGAGCTACGAAAATCTGACAGGGTAAGACAAATCAACCGAACATCGGCTCATCAGTGGATTGGCGGAGAGATCAACCTATATAGCATTTTTTTAAATATGTGTTCATCTTTACTTTCTATAATAGTTTATGCTTATATTTTTCATTATTGAATGAGGTCAGGTAAACAGTTGTAACACTTTTGTAGAAATTTTGGTTTAATTTTCTTTGTAATACACTTTAAGTGTATCAGGGTTTTAAAAATTGCAAAGTAATATTGGTCCTGATAATTGCTCTGTCACCACTTACAGTAAAACCATATTATACCATCAACCATCAGACACTGGTTTTAGCTGATTTTTCCAGCAGTCATGCCCATTTCTCTTTCTAAGGGCCTCCTCCAGGGTCCCATCTTGATTAGAAGATCGCTTGTATGAATATGAATGACAGCGAGAACTGATAGGAAAGGCTGTCCGGATTCAAACAGGAAGCTTCTGTACATGTTTGATAATGTTTCACAAACACGTCACGTTCCTATCTTTGCAGAGCTTTCCTGCCAATCTGTGGCCTCCATCTTTTCAGTTTTATTCAGAAGAACATAATAACAGATAATCACTTCTTTTGTGAGCCGAGGCTCCCAGTCGGGGCGAGAGAGATCAGGTTCCTCTCATTCTCTCCGTCATGCACACACACGGTCTGTCAGTCACAAATCCCTAATGCCTGGCAGCGCGCTGAGTGAGCGCAGATCTATTGAGTTATATTCCAGCTCGCGCACTGTCGGCGGAAGGCGTTATGTCAATGTGATCTTTGCCAAGGACCAAATTTACCCCTTCAGTCTCAGCAAGACCTTGGAAAACGAAATGCGGAGGATGAGTTCTGTGGATCTCCTGACAGTTAGGAGAGTCTTTTAAGATTCAAGTCAAATGCTGTTGATGTGGTGGGAAAACATGCACTTGATTACGGTCCACAAGATGAGTTTGTAGGGCTGGCTGATAAAAACACCACCTATAACACTCATTCATAGTAGTGGAAGCTTGTTTGCATCTAGATAGGCCTCAAATCAATCATGCGACCAACTCCAAAGAGAATTGCTTGAATTTGGCAAAGTATCTCATTGAGTAGTTTAAAGCCAGATAAAACAGCTCTGAAGTTCTCAAGTTCTGTGTTCAGGAGAAATTATGGTAACAATTCACACTATTCTGACCAGAACCAGAAAATCAGAGCCCTCCACACCTGTCCTCAGGTCTTTACACTGGCTCCCAGTTACATTCAGAATAGATTTTAATGTATCATTACTTGTCTTTAAATCCTTAAATGGCCTAGGACCTCAATACATCCAAGATATGCTCACTGAATACAACAGATCACTCAGATCATTAGGAAATTAGAAATTCCAAGAGTCAAATGCGTCTTCAGCTACTATGCCCCCTGCTGCTGGAACCAGCTTCCAAAAATGATCAGATGGGCTCCAACATTAGGCACATTCAAATTAAGACTTAAAACACATCTGTTTAGCTGTGCCTTTACTGAATGATCACTGTGCTATGTCTGACAGATCACACTATTATATCTTTCTTTTAAATTTTTTTTTTCATTTAGAACACATTTTAACACATTATAATGTTTTTAGTAAATTTTATACCCAGTTTTTTTCTCCTTTTATTCTCGTTTATGTAAAGAACTTTGAATTACCATTGTGTATGAAATGTGATATATAAATAAACTTGCCTTACCTTGCCTATTAACAAACTGTTCAAGCAAATTGTTAGCTCAATAAACTACTAATTAGCTGCGTATTCATAGTTAGTAAGATAGCAGTTTGCTTTAGGTATTAGGTTGGATTAGGAATGTAGAATGAGATCATACTTTATAAGTACAAAAACAAAGTTATAATAACTTAATAATAAGTCAGTAGTTAATACTAGTGCACAAAAATGCTGGGTTCCACATAATTGATTTGTGTTATGACAACATGAAGGAATTAAGTTAACTTATTTGTTTTTACAAATTAAGTGGATTGAACATAAAACAATTAAGTTGTCCCTCAAAAAAACTCAAGAAATGTGTTGTTTCAGCTCATTTTAAATAAATAAACAGCAAATGTCATATTTTGAGTGTGTGAATTGTGACTTAAACTAAAGTGTTACAGAATTTATTGTTTTATTCATCATAAATTTACAGCTACATTGTGTCCTCAAAGTCAGGGAACCAAAACATGTTTCATGATTTGATATCACCTGTTAATTTCTCTTATAAGATTTATTATCAAGGAATAAAGCTGCCAAAAATAGCCAATGCATAAAAACAGTTTTATAAATAGTTATTATAATTAGTGATTGGCAAAGATTAATCGCATCTAAAATAAACGTTTTTTGGTTTTTTTTGACATAAGATATTTATGTGTATTTTATATATTTATTATGTAAATGTAATTCACACACATACAAAAAAAACTACAATTATTTTTTTTGTATAGATATTTAAATTTGAAAATTATTAAATTATTCTTAGTAATTTTGGGCTTGACTGTAATACACACACACATATATTAGGTCAAACAAACCTTTATTTTGTATGCGATTAATAGTGATTAATCTTTGCCCAGCTCTAATTATAAAATATATTGATTGATTTCATGATGAAGGACTAGTTTATATGAACAGTTAAAAAAAACAAAATCTACAATAAGCTTGACATAGAAAGAGATTTGACATTTACTTTGAGAATTATTGATAATAAACTTCTAATATCATATTCTAATCGTCTAATATCATTACTACATTTTTAACACTGTGTCATTTCTGCATTGATTGTTGCAAGCAAAAGATTTCATCCCTGAAGTCTTCTAACCTAAGCTGTGATTTCTGGATGCCTGAATGCACTCGAGGCATTGCATGTTTTCTCATATTTGTCTTGTGGATTCTTGTTTTCCTCAGGATCTAAAGGATGAAAAGAAGCGAGCTCGAATGGCTGCCGCACGTGCTGTGCTGGAGAAATGCACCATGATGCTCCTCACAGCCTCCAAGGTAGGATTGTGAAAGAGAGAACTGTCTGCTGTCTATAAAATGTTAATGCCAATGGTTCTTATGCAGTAACCTCACATACATTCATGTCTGCATAAAACCTGTGCTTGAATTCTGTGCAGAAATCATATATAAAGCACATAAATCAGAGAAGTTTGCAGAACAGATCAGATGCCCAATTAGTTATGCAATCCATGATAGAGAAAATTGGGTAACGCTTTTATTTAAATACCAATTCTCACTAATAACTAGTGGTTTATTACCTGCCTATTATTAATATATTGGCTGTTTATTAGTATTTATAAAGTACTTATTTTGCATGATCTTATTCAACATCCCTAATCCTACCTAAAATCTAACTACTACTTTAAGAACTATTAATAAGAAGCAAATTAGGAGTTTATTGAGGTAAAAGTCATAGTTAATGGTTTATTAATAGTGAGAATTGTCCTTTAAAATAAAGTGTGAATGAGTCTTGGGGATACTCATCCCGAGGCCTATAGAGATTGATGTGATCCAAGTCCTGTGAAGAGATGATGCCAACCATAGAGGACTTCTAGAGGTCTTCATAACCCTGGACCAGGCCGTATCCTGAGCAGATGCTGTGGTGGTCATGGAGGAGTTGAGAACATGAGACTGATTCCTGAAAGACCCCAGTGACAGTTGAGTCTCTGCATTGGTCTCGTGGGCAAGCCTGTACACCCGCTGGTGTACACACCTGCAGCTTCTCTACGATGGATGTCCAGAGTTCTCCAGCCCCCGGCGCCTAGACTGCAGCTCTGCACAAAAGTTTGCCCAGAGGAGAAATAGTCGTCCCCAACTGAGCCTGGTATCTCTTAAGGTTTTTCCCTTCACTTTCGTCAATTGGTGAAGTCACCACAGGCCTGCTTGGTTTGGGACTTGTGGAGCTGTGCATCGATGGATTTGCTCTTCAGTGTTTGGACTTTCAACAGTGAAAATTAAACCACTGAACTAAATTGAACTTTAACTCTGAAAACAGGACTGACACCGTTTCAATTTCAACTTACTACAACTTCTATGTTAAGCTGCTTTGACACAATCTACATTGTAAAAGCGCTATATAAATAAAGATGAATTTAAGTGAATTGAATGAAAAATGTTTTTCTGATGCTCAATTTTGTGAAATTAAATTTTGACGCTTTTTAAAAAATTATTTTTTAATTTATGTATATTTATGTATTTTGAAATACAGTACCATTCACAATTTTGCAGTCAAGTAAGATTTTTTTATTTTTTATTTAGCAAAGATGCATTAAATTGATTCAAAGTGACAGATTATGATTTGTTGATCAAAGAAACTAAGGGAAAAAAACAGAATTTAAACAAAATAATTATTATTAAAAAATGTCAATATTTCACAATATTACTGTTCAAATGCAGCCTTGAGTGAGTCTTCTTTGAAAACACACACCCTCAAAGATTAGAATAGTAGTAAATGTAATAAATAATGCAATATTTATTTAATGTATGTATATATAATGGTAAAATTAGATAAAAATTTTGCATATGTAGAGCAACTATTACTGAATAAGAGTCTTTATCCATGTTCCCCTGAGTTGCATAATATTTAGTTCAAGTTCAAGCAGTGTCTCTGTTTTCAGAAATATTAGGTCTTTTTAATTTAGAACTAGAAAGAGAAAGACATTGAAGTGGGAGATCTTCATCCAGTCAGGGAACAAGGCCTTGATTTCAGCAGTCCACTCAAATGGTTGAACAGGGACCATAGAAGCGCTACATAAATCAAGTAAATAAGTAAATGCTTCAAGGCTAAAGCTTTTTGAATGATTAGTTGTAAAAAAGAATTATTGTGCTATTTTGGAGAGGTTTTGCCATGGTATTATTATAGTTTCAGACCTTTTTTCTACACCCCATGATGCTTTGCGTGAATGATGTAAGCATATTTAAATCAACAGTAAACAATCAGCGAAAAAGCTGGGTACAATTAATTTCATCCACTGAACATTAAAAGGAAATTTATTAAAAGTCTTTTTGGAACAATATTACAGATATGTTGAACATTATTGTTAGGCAATACAAAGATAAAATAACATGGATGAATAAAACACAGTGAACTCTAAAGAGCTTTGGCCACAGATCTGCTTGTGATAGTAATATCACATTAAAACACAATGAAACACGATAAAAATACAGCTTAAAGCCAAACAAACTGTACCTCTATCTCAACTTTTACTATACATAGACTATTTGTAACACAGCCTTATTATTTAAAGTGATTTGTTTCAATTCTCTTCAATGGAAGATCCCCAAATCCCAGAAGTGCATCCCATAATTTAAAACTCAGTAGTCACATTCAGAAAAGGTGGATAACCATGATATTTTTTGACCTAATGAATATGGTAATAAAATACATACAGTATCACTCTAGTGTACCATGTTATTACCATCTAAAACAATGACTGGTACTACCTTAAAATGATAAATCACCCAAAATGAAAATCTACTCCCTTTTTTCCCTGTTGAACACAAAAGAAGATATTTTGAAGAATGTTGAAAACCATTAACCATTGACAAACCCATAGCAGGGAAAAAAAAAACATACTTTGGAAGTCAATGGCTACCAGTTTCCAACATTCTTCACAATATCTTCTTTTGTGTTTAACAGAAAAAAGAAACTTAAACTGGTTTGGAAGAAGTGAAAGATGAGCAAATGATGACATAATTGATTTATTATGATTTCATTTGATTTATGATGATGACAAGTAATTTATTAATATATTTATTGGTTTCTTGATTTATTTCTTGATTTATAGATTGATTGATTGATTGATTGGGTGAACTATCCTTTTAAAAAAATGTTTACATTATAGTGCTTGCTTGTACATCTAAAAAGTGCTGTTTCTATTCTTATCCCCCAAAAATGAAGTAAAATGTAATAACATCCTGTTTACATTGTCCACACTTTTTTCTGTTCCTCAGCAATTTTTGTCACTTTTTCCCTCTCAGACTTGTCTCAGACATCCAGACTGTGAGTCGGCGCGGATCAACAAAGAAGCGGTCTTCCAGCGGATGCGTTTGGCCCTGGAGCAGGTCATCGAGATTGTGACAGACACGAGGAGCAGCGGAGAGGCCAAAGCACTTCCTGTCAGCATCTACGCTGGGATTAAAGACTTTAAGGTGCGCAGCCAAGGGACTTTTAGATGAATGTCTTCGTGCATAATCATTACTCTCTCTCAAATTCAGATTTCTAAATTTCTTTATTGCATGACAAATGTTACAAATGTATTGCCAAAGCATTTATAAAGCTGCCATTAAAAAGAACATATAAAAAATATATAAAAACATAAACAGTAGTTGTAAAAATAAATAAATAAATCTGTACATAAACTGTACATACTAACTGTAACTATAACTGTACTCTCTCTCTCTCTCTCTCTCTCTCTCTCTCTCTCTCTCTGACTCTCTCTCTGCATCTGTGTTGACTTTAATAATATTCGGGTGCGACTAATTAATGATGTTAGAGTTTTTATAGCTCAGTTATTCTAAAGATGTGACGGGTCTGTTTTCCACATCTGGATTTTGCAGTGATTGCATTCTCTATATACATGCTTAATGTGTGTTTTTTTGTTGAGCTAGATACTTATAAAAGCCCAGTGGAATATAGAAGTGATTGTCATTTGCAGAAATTAACTATGGATTTATTATAGCAAAAGTATGGTAACCATCTTGTTTTTGGCAGATTGATTAGCATTAGTGTAGTTAAACACCATGGTTAAGCCTAACTGTCTAGTTGCTGATTTTATTTTTTCATTTCTTCCCTGGCAATTATAAAAAAAAATCTATATATTTATCTTTTGCAGACAAAGCTGATTTATTTTGCATCACTGATCTCAATATCTCACTAGAATTCCTGTGCATACTATACTTTAACAGAAATATATAGATATAATATGATGAAATGTGTTTATGTATGTAAATATGTAATTTGCCTCAAATGTGAAGTGCTGACAAAGCTTAAAAACACAACTGGAAAAGTGCTTAAATTTGACTTTGGAAAAGGTGTAAGAAGCCTGGTATTAGGACACGCATTTGTATAATGACATGGGTATGACATATGTATTACAAGGAGATGGTCCTTATAAGGTCCATGTCCTACAGAATGATACAGATTTAGAAGAATTTTTTTTTGAAAGTAAAAATGTAAAAAGTTTCATGTAAGGGGTAGGGTTAGCATAGAGTGATTAAAAAAACCATTCAGCCTATGGAATGTCCCAACAATTCACAAAATCAAACCTGTGTGTGTGTTTTTCAGGTTAAAGTGGAGGCTCTGAGGGACTCTTTGTACGGTGTGTCCTGTGAAGCTGTGGCGGCTCAGCTGGAAGCTCTGGTGGAGAAAACGGAAGATTTTACAGACTCTGCTTACACCAGGCATGAACAGAGAGAGACAATCATACAGCTCTGCCAGATCACACGTCAGGAGACCAAACAGCTCATCAACACATGGAGACACGCGGTAAGATGGAGACGTTCATGACTTGATGGTGATAGTTGGGTTGTGCAAAAACAGATCTTTTTTCATTATTTAATTATGGGATTGATTCATTAGATACGATTTTTGTTTGATATTCCATGTTTTTTGTGGCTTATTGGAACTTGAACATTTAAATACTCCCTTGTGTGTCAATTCCCATATTGCAGAGTATTCATGTAAACACTCAGTCAAGTCTAAAGGGAAAGAAGTGTGGACATTATGTGTGTATAATCTCTTATAGTGACAGCAGCTTCAGCAAACACTTGTATGACATTAATATTAATCTAGGAACAAAAGAATAAATAGAAAAAAAAAACAATGCTCTTGGATGAATATGTTTCATGGTTTTATTAACATGTCGAATTTAGAATTTAACCTCTAAGTGACGTCTGAAATGTTCTTTTAAAATTAGCATTTCTTCTAAAGTTAGCATTATTGAACCTACATCTTATATACATTATTGAACTTATGGCAAACTTTGAATGCATTTTTAATTACAAGAACACATGGTATGTCCTTGTAAACCACCTTAACAGTGTAATACCAATGTCACTATATAATTAACCATAATTAACCAGAACACAGACACAGACACACAGG
>CAIGQW010014772.1:0-11234 GCA_903798125.1 Danio choprae | reverse complement strand
ATGTGCCCCTCCAAGTAAAGTCATGAGAGAATTATACATAAACAGAGTTCATGTTGGTTACATTTAGCTTAAACCTAAATGTTAATTAATACATTAACTATCAACTATAACTAAGTAATTAAAGTAGCCGTTATTCACACATGAACTCGTGACTCATGTTGTAGTTAAAGTTAGTTCATGATTGGCACACGCCTTACCTCATCATTAATTCACAATAAAGTAATGTTTAGTTTACATGTTAATACATCATTATTCATGTACTGTTATTGTAAAGTGTTACCATGTTACTTTATAATATATTTCGAATGCATTAGCAAGCTTGTTTACAATCTAATGTTTGATTTTGCATGACTTAAATAATTGCCGCAAATGAACATGGAATTTACGAGTAGATTTTTTCATTTACATTTTTTTTTGCTGAAAAAGCATATTATACTTGTATTACAGAAAAACAGCTAAGCAAAGGTTTACTAAAATGTACATGTTTCATTTGTTAACCAGTAATCAATTTAACATAATCCTTTAATACGAATTTGACCACAGACATTGTTTTATAGCATACTAAGGCAGCATATAAAGTAAATGAATCAATTATTAAAGATGATGTATTTACCACCTGAAGAGTGAACGTCCAGTCTCTCTACGGTCTCTGCTGGTGTTTTGTAGACTGACTTTGCAGCTGTCACAAGAATAGCTTTATATGTGTACGACTGCATCTGCAGAACGTCACATAACATATGCAAATGTATAGAAATCAATAAATAAGGTTGACTTAAATGAACTGGAGTATTCAGACTGCAAAGTAAAACAATTGCCTCAAATCATTTATTTTTTCAGCATTTCCCTCAGATGTTGTTAAACATTAATAGGCCTTTTTTAACTAGGCTTCGAATGGAGTATTTACTGTACAACTGACCGTTTACAGTAGGCCTTGCATTATTCAAATAATTTGAAAAAGAAGAGCGACGGGCAAAATGGGGATTTACGTAATTTGCCGGGGCCCTAAGCATTTGCCTGTTGACAAAGAGCGCCTCTGCCAACAGCCGATGGCAATTCTGCATACTGAATTGGCTAACTCTTTAAACAGATTGTAAATCATGTTTCAAAGCCTCTACCAAATGCAAAATGTAAATAAAAGTTTTATAATTTTGAAATATGAATAATGGGTAACGAACTGTCTATAAAATCCACACACTGCATTTAAACAAATCTGCATTTACATCATGACGAAACGCATGCAACACAACACAAGATTATTAAGGACCACTCACATATTCTCTATTCAGCATTTGAGTGGCTCCCCTCTGGACGACGGCTTTGTTATCCTGTGTGTAGAACTCAGAGAAGCAGAGCCACTTTTGTTCCTAAAGCTATTTTGCTTGTATACTCCAAATGTAACACACTTAAATTGTAACAAGTGAAGTTTATTTATAAACTAACTTCAAGAGGATCACGTGCTTATGATTGCTGCCGCTGGTCCCGCATTATCCAATTCATGATTCACCAATCAGATGATTCCTAAGCCACTATAAATACCCTAAGTTCCATATCACAGCGATCTTTGTTTTGAATAATCCCCCCCTTCCACCCCTACTCCTCCTTTCCTAGATGGATGGCACCGTGGGCCAGTGGTTAGCACTGTTGCCTCACAGCAAGAACGTCACTGGTTCTAGTCCTTACCAAGCCAGCCGACATTTTTGTGTGGAGTTTACACGTTCTCTCCGTGCTCACGTGGGTTTCCACCAGGTTCCCCGGTTTCCTCCCACCGTCCAAAAACATGCAACTTAAGTTAATTGACTAATCCAAATTGGCATCATAGACGTACTCCTAGTAAGTAGTTATCTCAAGAGCAATCACTATCTGTTCATTAGCTACTACAGCAGGAGAGTTCTCGAGATCTACCTGAGCTCAAACTCCCCTCTCGCCTTGCAAACGGGAGGGAGCCCCGGGCTCGAGGATCTCTCCTGGGACAGCATGCCAAACAAGCTTTATAATCAATCATCAGCTAAGTGTGAACTCTTAAATTTTCAGTATGCATTTTAGATTTCTGTAACTTTTTAACTTAATGTTAGTTTGTGTAATACATGCTTCAGTAAATCAAATTTATGTATTTATTTAAATTACATCTACTTGTTTAATAAAAAAGTATTCAAGTTTTTAGTGCTGTGAGGGATATTTAGTGTATTCTGCCCTACAGTAACTCTGATTATCTATTTTAGAAGTTACTGTATGTCAAACTATACAAACTATGCATCTAATTTGACGTTGCTTTTAGGCTGTATGTAGAAACAAGCTCCTATTTTTTACGAGAAACAGTCTTTTGAACACTTACGATGTCTATTGGTGGTCTACATTGTAGTTTTAGACTGTTGAATGAATATTTTCCTGCATAGACTGATTGACGTGATTAAACATTCACAATGGTATAAACCATTATAGGGGTGACCATTATGTGTATTTATATTATCAATTATTTTAATTTAATATTATTATTTAAAATACAGATCAGAGCAAACTATCTCTCAGTATTAAATGGCTGACCCTCATACATTCTTTTTTTGACATCCTTCAGATGGGATCAAGCGTTAATTAGGGGGGTCAGTCCCCCCAAACCCCCCTGTAATTTGCACCCTGGGTATAAGGGAACTTAAGGGAATTTAATTTGAATTAAATTGAATGCTGTGGTTGTTGTCTTTTTTATGTTCTCTAGAGGGCGCTTAATCTGTAAAACGCAACAAGTCACAATTAGCTGATTGAACAAATGAGAAACGACCTGTCTTCTTTTAAATGAAACTCTTACACAGCATCAACTGTTAATAATTAAAAACTAATATATTTTAATGACGTTTTATTTGAATTTCCTGTTTTTGGCTCGCAACCAAAAGAAGGCAAAAAATTACACAGACCCACAGTGAGTATACAACTTTCATTACTAGCAAAACAATTCCCAATTAAAACCATTACAAATTTGATCAAGGTTTCTGTATTTTCTTTGTTCTGTATTGTTTTTTGTAAAGAACAAGATGAACATGGATGGATTATTGATACAATTATTATTATTATTTTTATAAACTCATTTATTTATTCGTTTTCCTTCGGCTTAGTCCCTTATTTATTAGGGATCGCCACAGTGGAATAAAACTATTTTGGCATATGTTTTACGCAGCAGATGTTCTTTCAGCCACAACCCAGTGCTGGGAAACACTCTCACATTCACACACACACGCGCACATACACACACACACACACACACACACTAAGGCCAATTTAGTTCATCTAATTCACCTTTGCATGTGTTTGGACTGTGAAGGAAACCGGTGAACCTGGAGGTAACCCACTGAAACATGGGGAGAACATGCAAACTCCACACAGAAATGCCAACTGGCCCCAGCCGGGACTCGAACTAGCGACTTTCTTGCAGTGAGGCGACAGTGCTAACCACTGAGCCACCGTGCCGCCCGATAGAGATAGAGAAACTTGTACTACATACAATGTGTGGCTTTTGGCTGTTCTCATCCACAAGACGAAACAACTGAATGGAAAAGAAGAGGAGTAACTGAACTGAAATGAAAAATTCATGTGCATTAATATCATACTTCATTTATAAGCAGCACAAACAGGCTCCAGTAGTGATTATGCAGACGACAGCCAAGGAGAACACTGTTTTATACATTTTATATATCAATTTTAGGAGGAACACATGCAGTAAAGTTTTCCAACCCGGTGCAGAAACAAAACAGGTTGAACAAAACCTGCTAAAACATAACAAATCATAGAAGGCACCCAAAATTTCATATTATACAGGTCTGTTAGAAAGGTATAGACGCCAGAGATAGTACTTGGCAGATATATTAAAGCCATGCTCACAGTAGTTATTAGAATGATATGAAACGCTTTTCTCTTCATGTGGTTTTCCTCTTTCTCTCTCGTTCTCTCTCCTGGTCCTGACTGCTTCAGAGCTCTGAGAACAGCCACAAGACAAAACAGCTGGATGGGCATGTAGAGCAGAAACTGCATCGAGAAGAACCATGAATGCACAGCAATGCTAGATAAAAGTAATATGATCAGGCAGCACAAACAAGAGCCAAGAGTGAATATCCAGGCCACTACACAACAGATCACTCTACATCTGAGAGGTTTGTACTTGAGGAAGGTTACAGGATGAACCACTGCCAGGTAACGCTCAACACAGATCAGACACTGAAACAGAGGACGGCCGGTGATAGAAAGTCCTTGTAAAAACAGAGCTAATGGAAAGAGACTTGGGACAGAAATAGACAATAAAAAGAAGAAAAAATCCACACTGGTACCAATCTCACAAAAAGAGTGATTGAGGTTAAAGAACTCTGCTGTAAATCCATTTGCCGTTCCTGTGAGGATGAGCCATATAACATATGAGTGTGTTGGAAGACCAAACAAGATATTAATGCCAAACAGAGGAATTTGCACATTGTTCTCCAGCAAGTAGGTTGTTGTGAAGTTGGTTGAAGCTGTTGTTGTGGTGGAGTTCATTTCTTCCTCTATTCCCACTGGAAGAAAGAAATACAATATAGCCTAATTTACAAGATTTTCTTTTTTATTCCATTCACCAGTTCTACATGCATTTATTATATAAAGTTAAACTTCAACATTTTGGATTAGACATTCTTTATTTTGGTACATAATATAAAAAATGCACAAAAGCACGCACACCACTTTAAATGGGTGCTAAACAGCAAAATGCAAAAATATACTTAAAAAGGAGGCAACACCAAAGCTCCAAAAATGCCAATTTATTATATGAAAAAGGCTGACACAAAGCTTTGTGTCAGCCTTTCTCATTTAATAAATTGGCATTTTGGAGCTTTGGTGTTGCCACCAGCTGAAAGGGCATCCGCTGCGTAAAACGTATGCTGGATAAGTTGGCGGTTCATTCCCCTGTGGCGACCCCCTGATTAATAAAGAGACTATCCGAAAAGAAAGAACGGTGTTGCCACCTTTTTGAATATATTTTTGCACATAATATTGAAGAAAAATTTTTTTATATATATATATTCATTCATTCATTTTCATTTCGGCTTAGTCCCTTTATTAATCTGGGGTCGCCACAGCGGAATGAACCGCCAACTTATCCAGCATATGTTTTACGCAGCGGATGCCCTTCCAGGTGCAACCCATCTCTGGGAAACATCCATTCACACTCATACACTACGGACAATGTAGCTTACCCAATTCACCTATACCGCATGTCTTTGGACTTGTGGGGGAAACCGGAGCACCCAGAGGAAACCCACGCCAACACAGGGAGAACATGCAAACTCCACACAGAAACGCCAACTGACCCAGCTGAGGCTCGAACCAGCGATCAGCGACCTTCTTGCTGTGAGGCGAACGTGCTACCCACTGCGCCACTGTGAGGCCTATATGTAATATATTTAAAGCTTTCAGTTTGTTTACTTTACGTATTTGCATATGTGGTGTTTTATGTGAGCTGTAGTAAAAGAATTCTAGCACATATGTTCTTGATACAGCAGTGAAGTCAGTCGGTAAAACACATCCAGGAAAACTGGACATTCACTCTTCAGGTGATACACTTTTTTGACAGAATTTCTTGATTTTTTTAAGATAATGAAGAAATGTCAATGTGATTATAGAAACCAATTAAATCATGACAGATAATGCTGAATTTATAAAGCCAATATATTAGGTTTAATATTAGTTTATATTATATCTGTTTATTTCTTTTTAGTTTAATGTAAATGACCTGGCTCATGTATCTTTTCTCATGTTTTCCAAGCTGCTGAAAAGACAAAATACACAAGATGAATGGCTCTACAATGAACTTCACGTCTGAAGCTTCTCCAAACTCCACAAGTCATTCATTTGTGGTTGTGACCATGCTGAATTTTTGTATGTTCATCTTTAGTTTCCTGGTTGGTTTTCCAACACACTGTTATGTTACCTGGCTCATCGCCACAGGAGCTGGAAGTGGAGTCGCTTCAGAGTTCTTCAACCTCAATCTCTCAGTTTCGGAGGCTGGTTTCTCGTTGGATTGTTTGATGTTTTTTCTGTCAGAGTGGTTTACATTTTTATTAGAGTTTAAAATGTTTTTAGCAGGACTAGTCACTACTGGTCGTCCTCTGTTTCAGTGTCTGATCTGTGTTGAGCGTTACCTGGCAGTGGTTCATCCTGTAACCTTTCTGAAGTACAAACCTCTCAGATACAGACTGATCTGCTGTGCTGTGGCCTGGATAATCACTCTTGGCGCTTGTTTGTGCTGCATGTATACTATGGTCAAACACAAATTTGTACATGTATGGTTTATGTCACTGCAGTTCGTCCTCTTTCTCTCCATCCAGTTGTTTTGTCTTGTGGCTGTTCTCAGAGCGCTGAAGCAGTCAGGACCAGTAGAGCGAAAGAGAGAGAATGAGGAAAACCACAGAAAAAGAAGAGCATTTTATCTGATTTTAATAACTACTATAAGTATGGTTATCACATATGTCCCATTTAACACTGCAGGATTTTTTTCCATTGTCACAGGAATTTTCAATTCTGCACACTATCTCCCTGGTTTGACTTGTTATGTGCTGTGTGGTTTTGTTCAGCCTGTTCTTTATCTGCACCGCACTGGAAAACTCTCCTGCCAGTGTCTTTTCCCCCCTCCATTATCTCAGAATAAATGAAGGATTCAATGCGCTAATTGCATTCCTTCAATTAGCGCATTGAAATATTTTTCTCTCTGTTGTTTTGTCATAATCACGACTTAAATTTCTCGGGATCTCGACATAACCAAACGTTTTCTCGTGATAACGACTTAATTTTCTTGTGATCTCGACATAACAAAAAGTTATTTTCTCGCAACAACGACTTATTTTTTTGGTATCTTGACATAACCTTTTATTTTAGCGTGATTTTGACATAACAAAAAGTTTTGTCGTGATCACGACTTAATTTTCTCGCAATCTCACAAACGTTATTATCGACGTAGTCTAATGTGTCCTGACAAATCCTTGCGTGTTGTCATCAATCGTGTTGTGTTTTAAGTCATCAAGTTTTAAATCATACATCAAGATTGACTTTATTTCTGCACTGAGAGAGAGGGGTGTACCTGAGGAGAACCTGACTAAAATAGAGGAAGATAAGGTAGGTCTGCTATCTTGCCAACATGCTTTTGCAAGTCTAGTTTTAGTGTTATTTAAATTGTCACACGGGGATGCATGTTTAATAGTCTCTGATATAAAAACTGATATAGGCCCAAGTACATGGATGAAAAGAACTCAAATTATTTGTCTCTATTTCTTCAGCTTCTACTGCATCAAATACAATATGGATCGCTTTAAAATAACAATGCACTTATAATGACTTAAATCACAAAAACAGCATGCAAGGGTTTGTCGGGACACATTAGGCTACGTTGATAATATCTGAAATGATGATATTTTCTTGTTAATGTATACAACTACCTTGTTGGAAGATTACTGATGAATTTTACTTTCTACAGATATTGTATTCACTTAAGATGCGATTTCATTTTATGCACATGCATAATTTGTGTCCTGACGTTTGACAGTTCCTTTCCTCAAATCTGATTGGCTGAGAGGTTGTCCAGCACTTATATTCCAAAAATATCAGCGTTTCCAACTGTTTACAAATTCCTTATCTCCACTCGTCTAGTGAGCTTTAATGGTCTATATGTTTAGAAATACTACTGTTCTGTCACTTGATTTCAAATATGTGGTTTATTGATTAAAAATAACACCTATTATTTATGTTTTCAGAGTTGCCAAGTCTATTAGCACTCATGCATCCCTCTGAAAAAGGTTTTGCATTACCTCTGGCCCAATCCCAAATGGCACCTTTAATGTGCACTAGCAAACTTGTTCCCTGGTATATTGTAATTAAAACAGAATCAAAGAACTAGAGTGCTACCTTTCTATTCCTGACTGAATTGTTTAGTTGACTATTTCCCTTGTTCTACAAACATATTATACTTCAAATTGTATTGTTCAATAAATATTATTTCATATAAAGAGTGCAGGCATACTTGCTTTTAAGTCAATTTTTGCACATGGCTGGATGTGCAAAAATTGCTCTAATCCATATGCTCTAATCTCTTCTGAGGGTCCCTCTGAAGGGATTAGAGCAGGAGTGCCCAAACTTGGTTCTGGAGGGCTGGTGTCCTGCAAAGTTTAGTTCCAACCCCACATAGACATGCCTGAACAAGCGATTCAATCTCTAAGTAAACTAGAAACTTAAAGGCAGGTGTGTTGAAGGCAGTTGGAGCTAAACTATCCAGGACACCGGCCCTCCAGGACCAAGTTTCAGCACCCCTGAATTAGATCATAGGAATGAGCACTTCCAAATTGAGTTCAGTGTGTGAAACCAAACAACTTCTCTTGTCAAAGTGTTATGGCCTGAAGTGTCCATCAGTTTCAAAATCCTTCATTCCAAAGGGCCCTTCAAATTGGGCAGTTTTCAGCACTACAACATGACGGCCATACTTTTTTCATGCCAAAGTGCCCTTCAGAGGCCAATATATCCCAATATATCCCATAGACATTGGTGACAAAGTTTTGGGAAACCCATCTAAATCATTTAATTCCGGTTTTCCAATCACTTCCATGGCCACAGGTGTATAAAATCAAGCAGGTAGCATGCACATTACTACAAACATTTGTGAAAGAAAGGAACATTTTCAGGAGCTCAAATTTAAGCCTGTTCATTTAAAATCAGCCACGTGGCTACAATATTACCATAATTGCATAGCACAGAAATAAAACATGAATTAAAAAAAGAACTAAAGTGAGACGGCTACTGTACGCATTTAAAAGATGTCTGGATATCTGTAGGCCAGATCAAACAATTGAATATTTAAAAGAGATTTAAAAACGGGCAGGCAAGGGACCACTCTAATCTCTAGCACCATAGAGTTCCATAACTATGGGCTAACTGCAGGAAAATCTCAATTCCCTCTACAATTAAGTTTGAACATGGAGATACTGATCACTGTGGTGACTCAATAGAGGGGTGTTGTGCTCACATCTGGTAACATGATGATTGCCATTTGTGCAATAAGTCCATTAATGAAATGTTAAATATTACAAGATCAACTATTAGTGGTATTATAACAAAGTGGAAGCAATTGAGAACAACAGCAACTCAGCCACAAAATGTTAGGACCCATACAATCACAGACTGGGGTCAGCTCTTGCACAGCAGTTGCTTCTAGCCTTAAACCAAGTGCAGAACATTTGATACAGATTCACCATCAATGAAGATGTGTTCTCTGGAGTGATGAATCACACTTCTCTGTCTGTCAATCTAGTGCAATGGTCTCAAACTCAATTCCTGGAGGGCAGCAGCTCTGCATATTTTAGCTCGGACCACCTCCAACTCACACCTGCTTAACAGTCTCTAGTAGTCTTGAACACCTTGATTAGTTGGATCAGCTGTGTTTGATTAGGGTTTGATTAGGAATTGAGTTTGAGACCTATGATCTAGTGAATAAGTCTGGGTTAGGCAGTTGCCAGAAAAATGTTACTTGCCCTGCTGTCCAGAGTTACACTTAGTTCCAGTAAAAAGAGTAAAGACATGGATAAGTAAGTTTGGCCTGCACAGATCTCCGCAGAGAGATCCTAACCCAACAGAACACCTTTGGTTTGAACTGGAGCAGAGACTGCAAACCTAGTCTTTTCATCCAACAGCGGTGCCTGACATCACAAATGAGGTTCAAGAAGTAAGGTCAAATAAACACACTCCTAGACTCTGTGAAAAAAATTCCCAAATTAGTGGAAGCTGTTATAGCTGCAAAGGGCAGGCCAACTCAAAATAAACCCTATAAATTAATATTGGATTAAAGTTTTTGTTCTTACATCGTCGTACAAAACTGGCAATATAGTGCATAACATTTTCTTATGTAGTACTGCTTATAATAAAAGAATAAAATTTAAGGCCAGATTCACTAACAACTTTGTCAGCTCAAAGCCTCTTTTGGCAATAAAAACTCCAAAATGTCCATAATGGATATTCTATGTATGTTTTCTTTTGTTGTTGTTGTTTTGTTTGTGGTTATAATGTTTGAGTTGACTGTTGATATACAGTAATCAACATTTGAAATAGATAAAAATAGTGTTTTTTAGTTTTAGGACAACCTTGATGAGAGATGATAATGATCCACTTCAAATGTCAACTACTGAATGCACATTTTAGAGGCAACATTTGGATCACTTTGAATCACTTTGAATTACTTTGATTTTGAAATTTCAGTTTGTCAAAAACACGCTGCTGCTTTTTTTCTTTGTAACAATATTGTTTGGCAATAATGGCAATATTATTACTTAAGAGACTTTTGAAAACCTGATGGTTCTTTTACTCGGCTGTCTAATTCTAATACAATTCTAAAAACTTTAATAAACTAAGTAGTTTTAACATGCTAAACTGCCTTTGTTATACTATTTTCAACCATGATTTAGGGCTACATTGTGTAAATCACACTTTTGACATCTGTATTTCAGATAGGAGACACAAATCTCAATGCAGTACTTTGGTGGACAGTTTAAACCCCAATAAGTCATATATTTGAAACTTTAATTTGTTTACTATAAATATTTGCATATCTGGGTTTATGCGACCTTTAGTAGATGAATTCTTGCATATATCTTATTGTACCTCTGAATTCTAAACACACAGCACAGAGAATTATCCAGAGAGACTGGACATTCTTCAGGTGATTTAAACTCTTCATTGATTTAGTTTAATGTTTTAATTATAAATAAGTATGTCTAAGGAAAATTAGTAAACTAGCTCTGTTTCTTTAAAGAAATTTATTATTTAATATAGTTTTGTTTTGATCATTCATTTTTCATTTAGAAAACACAGTGAAGATGAATTACTCTACAATGAACTTCATGCCTGAAGCGTCTCCAAACTCCACAACTAAGATTTTTGGGCCTGTGGAAATTGTGAACGTTTGTGTGTACAGTTTTAGTTTCCTGGTTGGTCTTCCAACACACTGCTATATTATATTACTCATCATCACAGGAACTGGAAGTGGAGTTTCTTCAGAGTTCTTCATCCTCAATCTTTCCATTTGTGAGGCTGGTTTATCTGTGGATAATTTGACCTTTGTTTTGGCAGAATGGTTTTCATTTATAGTGGAGTTTCAAATGTTTTTAGTAGGACTAATCACTACTGGTCGTCCTCTGTTTCAGTGTCTGATGTGTGTTGAGCGTTACCTGGCAGTGGTTCATCCTGTA
>CAIGQW010014725.1:0-10134 GCA_903798125.1 Danio choprae | reverse complement strand
TATATATATATATATACACACATACATACGCACGCACGCACGCACGCACATATATATATAAAACTTATATATTTATATATATATTTTCTCAATGCAAAGCACAAAATGTGTGATTTTCTTTTTGCAGAGCTCAGGTGGAATTACATGAATAGTCTGTATGTGGAGTGAAAAGGTGGAAAAAAAGTCAGAATTGTGTGACGTAAACTCTGAATGTTATAACGTTTATATAATATGCTTATATAACAAACATATAAAGAGCTCATTTGCAAAGATGGATAAAGTGATTTTAGTATTTTTCAGAAATTGAGTTTTTTGCAATTCTACTCTTTAATATTAAAACAAATTCAGCTTTAGTAATGTCCATAAATCATGCCTTTTGAGAGTTATACTCTTCAATACACAACATAAAACATAAACAAAGCTATACAAAGAAATTCGTTTTTGCCAATAAACTCTTCATAAACTTTTTTTTTCCAAAGCTGCCAGATTGTTATTGCCACATTTATTTATTAATTGATACATTTAATTCAATTTAGTTTAGTTTACTTTAATAAAAGAAAAGAAAATTAAATTAAACAAAAATAAATAAAAATGGGGTAGCACGGTGGCGCAGTTAGTAGCACAATCGCCTCACAACAAAAAGGTCGCTGGTTTGAGCCCCGGCTGGGTCAGTTGGCGTTTCTGTGTGGAGTTTGCATGTTCTTCCCGTGTTGGCGTGGGTTTCCTCCGGGTGCTCCGGTTTCCCCCACAAGTCCAAAGACATGCGGTACAGGTGAATTGGGTAGACTAAATTGTCCGTAGTGTATGAGTGTGAATGGGTGTGTGTGGATGTTTCCCAGTGATGGGTTGCAGCTGGTAGGGCATCCGCTGCGTAAAACATATGCTGGATAAGTTGGCGGTTCATTCCGCTGTGGCGACCCCAGATTAATAAAGGGACTAAGCCGAAAAGAAAATGAATGAATGATAAATAAAAATGTATTAAAATTTATCAAAATTAAATTAACATAACATAAAAGTTAAGTTACATTTAAATTACATTCAGAATGTCAGAAATGTTCATCTATAGTTCAACACTGTTCCCTGATTCACACGATTAGAAAACATGCGCAAATTAAATCATAACACAACATCCAGAAGGTGTGTGTGTGCGATGTGGGATGTGAAAGTGTTCATACCATGGTACTGAGCTGTATATCGTACGTTGCGAGCGATACAATGTCCCATTTTATCCTCTACCAGCGGGATGAGGCAGGGCCCGCAGTGGACAGAGCCTGGCTTGCAGAAGTGGCGCCCCCTTCTGGCACACTCTATGTGATCGGGGCACTTCTTTGCTGAAAAACAAAAGAGAAAAGAAATGCTGAGGGAATAAAAGGTGTGTGGTGCTTAGATTGCATTCGTATGCACAACCCTGAAGCACTGGACGTCATGTGTTCATGTATTCATTAATAGCCTTATTGTTATGCATTAGTAAAGCAGGTGCTAATGGCAGGTGAAGGAAATGTTGTTCCCAATGTTATCATTAAAATTCATAACTTCCTCTGAAGTCACTCCTGGGTTTAGTCACCTGAATTCTGCAGGTAGAGAATATCAATGTGTCTCAGGGATCATTAATGCTGATTATGACCCAGATTCAAGAAGCAAGTAAGATTCAAATAAAATATTGAATATATATTTATTTGCATTATATGAATGAATAATTAAAAACATGTCAAAAAATTGAAGAAGAGTTGTTTACATTGAAAAAGGAAAAATCAATGCAGTTCTGTTCTTTTCTATTAACCAAAAAATACTAGGATGGTGCATCACCATACCCACAAAAATAATAAGCAGTACACATTAGTTTTAATAATAATGATAATAATAATACACAAAAGAATTAGACAAAGTTACAATGATTTCTGAAAAATCGTGCGACACTGAAGAATGGAATAACAATGCTGAAAATTCAGCTTTGCCATTAAAAAGGAAACAAAATATTGATCAAAATATATAAAAATATATGCAAGGCAAGTCAATTGATATAGCACTTTTCATACACAATGGTAATTCGAAGTGCTTTACATAAACAAGAATAAAAGAAAGATAAAATACAAGTAAAAGTACTAAAAAAAACAACAAAGAATAAAGTTTATTAAAAACTATTTATTTTAAAAATATTTTAATTTAAATGTATTAAAACAGGTTTAAAAGGAATGGGAAAAAGAGAAGAAATAAAGACACAAATAGTGCGGTATACAGTGCTCAGCATATATGAGTGCACCCCATTTTGAAAATGAATATTTGTATCCATTTCTCAGAAAATATGGGTAATATATATTGTAATATAAATAAAATATAATAATATAAATAAAAATTACAAACTACAACATTTCAACAAAATTGCTTATATTTTTTGTTTCTCTTGATTTTTGCTATTTTTGAACATTTTATTTAATTTTTAATGACTAAACTAATGTATATGCACAAACATAATATCGCAAAGCATCCTATACAAAATATTCATTTAAATGAAAGATTTGTGGGGGGTGTACCCATATATGCTGAGCACTGTATATATATAAAATATTTTATATAAAAATTGTAATTATATACAAAATTGTAAAACAAAACTCATAATATTAACATTTTGCTGCATTTCTGATCAATTAAATGCATAAATGCAGCCTTGGTGAAGAAGAGAGACCTAAAAAAATTCATTCTAAGGAACAAAAATCTGAGTTATGAAAAAAAAAAACAAGTCAGAATTACAAGACAAACTCAGAAGTCTTACAATTTTCTGACAATTTCTTTGTGTAGTTTCCCCAACAAATACAAACACAAAGAAAAAAAATACAAATGGAAGAATAAAGTAATTATTGCAAGAAAAAATGCAATTCTGAGTATGCATCAAAATAACAATAAAAAAAAAAATCTTACTAACCAATCAAAATCACTGTTTATCCATTAACGTCAACTTATTATGATCACGTGAAGCTCATAAACCTTGCCACTTTTGCATAAACCGTGCAAGGCTGGAAAAAAAATGACACAAAAGCAACCAATTGACAGAGCTTAACTTATAATAAACCTGAAAACTCCTTTCAGTTTAAAAAAAACAAACAAACATTCAATGTTAAGAGTAATTCAAGTACTCAGTGACATCAATGCTATTGAACTCCACATGCCTCGTATCCTTGACAGACTCTCAATCGCTCAAGAAACTCAAAATCCGTCATCAACACAGACACGCTTCAATGACTCAAATCAGCCCACAATCGCAATCATAATCTCTTCAATGATAGTTTCTCTTGTTTCCTATAAATCCCTCAAATTTCAGTCTAATGCTCTCTGCGGGGAGCTTGGCTTTCGGCAGAGACTACAGAAGGAAACTGGGGCAGCGGCAGGTGTGTGTCTGTGCTTGTGTGTGTTTCAGTGGATCAGTGTTATTTTAGTATTACTAGCTGCACGTCCATCTAAAGTAGACTGTAAAAAATATCTGTTAATTAACAGTTTCCGTATTTTTGTGATTCACAAGTGTTTTCCGTGTATGTACGGTTGTGAATTGCATTGTGGGACATTTACCTCTGCTCTTGTTAAATCTTGATGTTGAAAATTCAACTCTCCAGTTTAACAGCGTGACTTTTGTTGACATTTTAGTAGTCAATAATCTAATGCATAAGAAAATAATATATAGAGAAATGAGTCTGTAAAATAACAGACAATGTACTGGCAGTTTATTATAAGGTTTTTGTACCGTAATATACAACACCAACCCAGATAATATATCGCTTTAAACTATTAAAAATATTAATAAAGTCACTTTGTGAACTTCAAGGTTAAAAGTTGTTGAAAGAAAGATCGAGCTCCCATAATGCAATTCAAAAGCATAAATAAACAGGGAAAAAAAATAAAAAAATAAAACATGAATCACAAAATACAGAAAACTGCTAATTTATGGATATTTTTTACAGTGTATAGTCATTTCAAGCTATTAAAAACTCGGACTACATGAGAAAATGCCAACAATACAAAAAAAAGCTGACAAGTTGTGCACTAAGGAAGAAAACACTGTGAACTTTCAGAGGAACTGACGGTTGAAGCTAGACATGCTAGCATTAAGGCTAACCTTACAGAGGCTACAAATACAAACATCATGTAAGCAATTGCTAAACTGAACAGCTCTTTTGACCGGAAATGTGATGTTCTTTCATCGCTTGCTAATATTTCTGCCAGGGTGGCTGAAAACAGAGGTGGCGAAAATTCACGAAACCAGCATTGAGTTGCTGGAGAAACGAGAAACTGTGTGTGGAAAGCTTCAGGAAAAGATAAGTGACTTAGACACTGAAGAAAATGTCTCAATGGGGAAAAAAAACATCAGAATATTTGGAATAAAAGTGGTGTTGAGAAAAATAAAGTTTTTTTTATTGGCATTGATGGTTCCCTGAAGATCATTTAAAATTAGGGCTGCACAATATGTCATTTCAGCATCGATATTGCCATGTGATCATTCTCAATAGTCACATTGCAGGATGTGCAATGTTGAGTTTGTATTATAATTTACTATTTGCATGTGCTTTTGAGGCATGTGACAGTATGAAGATTTTAAAAGCACTCAAGCATAAGAAATTGTACCGTTTGTAACTGTAATAGTGATTAATTTTATTGAATTATTTTGATCTTTATTATTCAATTACTATACCTGACAGACTGTTAGACTCAGAAAACGATAAAACACTGTTTATTTTAATTGTATCTTTTCTTGATTGTATTTATAGATCGTTTATTAGATTTTATGCAGATGCACTCCCACTGCAGAATCATCCCAAATCCCAATTCTTTCCAAATAGAGCTATTAAAGTCATCTAGTGAAATTACATTTATATCACAATAGATCATGCAGAATAATAAAATATTGCAATGTTAGATTTTTCCAGTAGCGTGCAGCCCTACTGCACCTGAAACTTCACATTGCACAAAAAGTTCTTTGCAGTGAAACTTTAAGTTTGTTGAAACTGTCTTAAGACTAAGAAACAAATGGTTCTTTCAAGAACAATTCACTGAAAGGTTCTTTAAAAAATAGTTCTTAAGAAAACACATTCAGGAACTTGCTTTCAAAGGCCTCATGCAGCAAGATATTTATTATTTATGTCATAATTTATGCACCGACTTACTGTTAGATTAATCCGTATCAAGAGAAATTAGTTTTTTTATCAACAGAAATTTAACTGCGATCTCAACATTGCGATTTTTTTCCACCCAGCCCTAGTTTTTTTGTAGTTTTAGCTAATGAAAATAACTCTACACTGTAAAAACCAACAGTCAACTTCATCAAATGAAATGAGAGTAGTTTACTCAAAATTGACTGAAAGTTAATTCTACTCATTTGAAAAGAGCTTTGAACTCAGTGTTGAAGTTAATGAGTTATTTAAATACCTCATTACTTCAACTTAAACGGAGTAAGTTCACAGTACTCATATAGATTAGTTTTTTAGCTCGAATGGTTTGTAGAAATCGGTTTCCTCAAACGGTTTGAGTTGCCCTAACTTATTGGGTTTTACAGTACTCAGTTGGTTTGAGTTCTCTTCATTTATTGGATTTTACTGTGCTCAAATTGCTTTGTTTACTCAAATGGATTAAGTTCACAGTACTCATTAGGATTAGTTTTTGAACTTAAATGGTTTGTTGCAATCGGTTTCCTCAAATGTTTTGAGTTACCTTAACTTTTTGGGTTTTACAGTGTAGATAAAGGCATCTTGGGACACACAGAACCCCAATTGTAAAGTCTCCCGCAAGTTTTTTTAACAGATGGTGAACATCTTTTTTTATTATTATTATTAATATATATTTGGTCCTATGCACATCTTGTTTGATGTCATTAAATTTGGATTTTATTTAGACGCTGTTCTCCAAAGTGACTTACAAATGGTGGCACGTCACATCACCAGAAAAGCAACAATACATAGATTCTGAGAAGTTTTATTTAAACAAAGAACAAACTATTAGATTTAGAAGGGAATATGAATTGCTAGCTTTGGGGGATGAAGTAAAATTGTATTTGTCCACGACACTGTTAACGTTTTATCTAAATTACACAGTATTTAACTGTGATATGAACTGTATTATACTGTAGGACAGTTATGCGGTATGTTACTGTATTTTAAAGTTTCATTGTGAAAATGACTGTATATTTTACAGTAAAGATATACAACACTGCAAATACACGTACAGCAAGATAAATGGTGCTGTAAATGCAAGTACAGTATTTTTGCAGTAATTAATTTACAGTAAGTTACCGGCGAACTGCTGCCAGTAAGTTGTTGTAGATTCTACAAAAGATTGTTAATAATGTACATTAGTAAACAACAACCATGCTTTAGAGAGATCAGAAATTACATCAATAAGAACACCCAAACTTTGCTCATTCTTCTAAAAAACAAATAATCCAACAAAAAAAACCCCTCATAGATTCTGTAAAACTGTATACCAGCAACCTCATGATTGGTCTACCATCAAATGTTATGTGATAACTCTAAAAAGCAATTTTCATCAGAAGGAGATGAATAGGACCCAGATGCTGAATTATCCACTTGAAGAAAGATGTTGATTTGGAGCAGCTGGAGTGTCCTGTGATGACTGGATCTGAGACCGTCACTCTGACATCATCAGGCAGACGTCAGCGGGAGTGACACATGCTCCATCAATGAGCATCAATGAAGTATCAGCAAACAAACACTCAGAGGCTTCATGAAGACTGATGGTGGATCTTACAAGACAAATCTGTGTCATCTGTTCATTTGCTTTAATATACTGTATACACACAGGCCTTCTAGAGGGTGATGGGTTTCCAGGCAACAAAACAGAGCTGGTATAAAAGGATAAAAGGGTATTCTCAATGCAAATCATAAACAGTTGAAGTCCTTTATATAGTTTAATTCCTTTAAATTTTTTTCCCAAGTCCAGTTTAACAGAGAGATTTTTCTCAACACATTTTTAAACATAATAGTTTTATTAACAAATTCTTATCTTAATATCTTTGAATTCATATCTTTGCTGTAATGACATTTTACTAGATATTCGTCAAGATACTAGTATTCAGCTTAAAGTGACATTTAAAGATTTAACTAGGTTTAACTAGGCAACTTAGTAGTCACTGTAAAGCAATGCTTTGTTCTGTAGTCAACTGATAATAATATTGACCTGCTAGATATTCCAGCCAAAATAAAACAAATAAGACTTTCTCCAGAAGAAAAAATATTATCGGAAGTACTGTGAAAATGGCCTTGCTCCATTAAATATCACTTGAGAAATATTTGAAAAATAATACACATTTCATAGAAGGGCTAATAATTTTGCCCTCAACTGAAAATGTGTGTCTATGTGCATTCTGCTGAGGCATATATACAGTTGAAAACAAATATTATTAGCCCTCCTCCTGAGAAATTTTATTTATTTTTTTACATATTTTCAATATTATTTACGTATTTTCCATTATATTTGTCTTTTGGAAAAAGTTATTTATTTTAGTTGAAAAAATGTAAAATATTTATAATCAATTCATAAAACTCAATCAATATCTTTAGCCCATTTAAGAATTCTGTCTCTTTCGACTGGTTACAGAACAAACAACCGTTGTCCAATAAATTGCTTAATTAACCTAACTTGCCTAACTAACCTAGTTAGGCCTTTAAATTGTACTCCAAGCTGAATACTAGTATCTTGCTAAATATTATTAAAATATTATGTACTGTCATGCTAAGGCAAAAGAATTTAGTTATCAAAAGTTTAGAAAACTGTTATGTTAAAAAACGTGTTGGGAAAAAAAAAAATCTCTCCGCTATAAACAGCACTTGTGAAATATTTAAAAAGGAGTTAAAATTTCACAGGAGGCAAGATTAGTGTTGGGGGGCTCCTGTATATTCTGTAAGTGAAAACTAACCCCTTATAGAAAGCTTTCTCCAAGTCAATGTAATTATCAAATTATATCTGGATGAGAACATTCACTCACACATACAATTGTTCCTGATTTCATGTTTGACTGAATGCTGCAGAACACGGCATGCTCATCTGCATTAACAGAAGATGAGGCCATTACATTTTTCTACATTCTATTTTCTTTTCTTTGTATTTTGAAATAACATAGAAAACTAATGCTTAAGACTCACTTTCATGAAAATATAAAATATTTTTTTTTTATCATGGAGATAATTAATAGAAAATAAACTTTTTAAAAATAAAATTACGTGACATTACCACTACCATTACCAGAGTAAAGAGACTGTTTTTCATTCAATCATTTTCCTTCGACTTGGTCCCTTTATTTATTGAGGGGTCACCACAGCGGAATGAACCGCCAGAGACTTTTATTTTATTTATACAATTTTATTGCGATATTTCACAAATTGACATTTTGCTATGTATATGCACCGAATATGTATTGCCCATTTTTAAATTAAGTATTACTATTAAATCAAGGTTAGTATGATGTTATTTATTTTATTTCATAATGAATACAGTAAAACATTGTGGCACATTTACTGTTTTAAATAACTATACTATTTTAAAAATGTAAAACAATTTTTTTTTTATTGATTTAAAAGTTTACTGACTCAAATCTGAATTTTCAGCATCATTTCTACACAGTTACACAATCCTTCACTCATATCTAAAATTTATAATTAATCATTTTCCTTAGTCCCTTTATTTATCAGGGGTCGACACAGATGAATGAACCGCCAACTTATCCAGCATATGTTTTTACGCAGCGGATGCCCTTCCAGCTGCAACCTAGTACTGGGAAAAACCCACACACTCTCACATTCACACTCATACACTATGGCCAATTTAGTTTATTCAATTCACCTATATCGCATGTCTTTGGACTTGTGGGGGCAACCGGAGCATTCGGAGGAAACCAATGCCAACAATGAGAGAACATGCAAACTCCACACAGAAACGCCAACTGGCCCAGCCAGGGCTTAAACCAGCGACCTTCTTGCTGTGAGGCCACAGTGCTAACCACTGAGCCACCGTGCCGACCCTAAAATTTATATAAAATAATTCAATAAAATTCAATGTTGAAAGAAGCTTCAGTCTTAAGTATTTTGTGAAAACCATGATCCAGGATTTTAAACAATATAATGCATCTTAAATAAAAAATACTAAGTCCTTTAAAAAAAAACGAAATAATACTAACATGACCACACTGACCCAACACAACACTCAATCTGCCAGATAACCGGTTGGCACCTGCCAGGTTTGTATAGCTTCTACCAGCTGACAGATGAATTTATGCCAAAAAACAATAAAACATTTGACATCAACAAAACTACAGCAAACTGTTCTGCACATATAAACCAATATCTTCATCCTCAAACGCATGTTGGTGGTGTGTTTTACTTCTTAAAGCGTCTATATCGATCAGAATAGTCAGAATAGTTCCATTATCTCTAATTATATCATAACAGCACAGATTATCAGCTGTTGGTCATCCTCTTAACACTCAATGTGCATTGATTTCTGCTCATCATGGTACAGTCACAGGCCTCACCGTCACTCATTAGTCTTCATAAAACACCACCAGATTGCTTTTGAATCTGGAAGAGGCGTCATGAGAGCTGATATGAACTGACTAATGAGGTGTAACTGTACATGTGTGAGATGTGAGAGATGCAGATTTATCCGAACGCCCACCGGCAGCTGGTCAAACGGCCAAACAAACTCAAGCAGCGTCTGGAGATGAGGACGATACGTGGAGGCTACAGGTTTACAAAGCTACACTGCAGTCAGCATACTTCTGTCCTCGTAACTGATTAAAGATTGTGTGTTTAGCTGAACATTTTAGCCAGGATACTTGGTATATAGCTAAAACAATGTTTGCTAGTTGAAAATGAATTAAATATTAACTGTAAAAACAAATTAAGTAAATGAAAGAAGAAAAAAAACAAAAAACATACATACACACACACATATATATATATATATATATTCATTCATTTTCATTTCGGCTTACTCCCTTTATTAATCTGGGGTCGCCACAGCGGAATGAACCGCCAACTTATCCAGCATATGTTTTACGCAGCGGATGCCCTTCCAGCTGCAACCCATCTCTGGGAAACATCCATACACACTCACACTCATTCACACTCATACACACTC
>CAIGQW010014718.1:0-10745 GCA_903798125.1 Danio choprae | reverse complement strand
AAATAGATTTGAAGACTTGAATTAAATTTAACTGCTTTATTTTAGAAGTTTAGTGAGGCCAGCCCATTTTTGACCCGAAGGGCAAACAGTGGAGACAGAATTCTAGGCAACACAAGGCAAACAGCAGCAGATTTCAACAGTTCTCGTGATTTTAAAGTTTGTTTGTTTTTTCAGAGTATTGTGTATATTTTATTTTAAGGGTTGAGGCATTAATGCAAAAAGCAACATATACTGGTGTAGGGTTGTGTGAGCTATCTCTTTAACAGTTACATCCTACTGGTTATACTGTAGCATAAATGTGGCTAGGATAAAGGATTTTTTAAAAAATTAATGTATTTTGTAATGTGTAATTGGAATAAGAATAGAGAATTGATAAGAACTGGATTTGATGAGCAGAATCAGAACCGGAATCGCTAAAATTAAAACGATACCCAATCCTACACAGGTGCGATTACAACCTCCAAAACCAATTGCATGATCTTTTTTTCATGTGATGAATTCTTGATCTTTTGAATTATAATTGTATATGTAAAAATACACATAATTTCGATGTTCTAAAATATTTAAACAAATTTAAAGATAAGTGTGTCACACCCTCTGCATGTTCCATCAGCCTCACTCACCATTCACAGTCACCATCCACTACACATCGCACACTATCACCTGATTACTGAGCACATACACCTGCACACGTAATCACACTCACCTGCTCCAGCCATCACCCACTCACTACATAAGCTCACCTCACTCACTCACTCACCGGCTGGAATCAACGTTAGATGGTCACCTCTACTCCTCGTTCATTCTCCTCCTCGTATACCTACGTTCATCCTTCAAGGAATCCTAGAGCCCGACTCCTGTCAGCAGTCTGCTCACCTTATTAAGGGAAGTGACTTTTATCGTTTCCACGAACTGTGTGTTCTCTTCACCTTCCGCACTGAGTGCGTTGATCCACTGTGATAATAAACTTCACAAACTCTAACAGCCTGTCCTCTCTTCCTTTGTGTGACCGTGATAGGATTCCAGCCCCGCAAAACGCTACTGAATCTCGCATGGAAGCTAACGCTACCACTTCCGGGAGCGCCGCGAATTCAGTCAGCAAAATGACGAACCCACACCAGCAGGGTCTTCCCTCCGCACCATTGAGTGCCCAGGTTAACCCTCTATCGATCGCCAATACCCCTCTCTCTCGCCCCGCGAGTTATGCTGGTGAACCCCGCGCCTGTACAGGCTTTGTTCTCCAGTGCTCATTATATATTGAAGCAAACTCCTCACAATTCCCCACTGACGTCACCAAAGTTGCATTCATAATCTCACTCCTCACTGACAGAGCCCTCCAGTGGGCGGATGCCCTCTGGAACACCGGCAATCCAATCCTGCACTCCTTTCACGCCTTCACCAAACACTTCAAGGAAGTGTTCGTTGTTGCACTCACCCCACTCACAGTGCATGACGAACTCATCACCCTCAGCCAACAAAACCGCCCCATTCACGAGTACACTCTGCACTTCCGGACCCTAGCGGCCAGCAGCGGGTGGAATCAGGTGGCACTGCTGGCCGCTTATCGAAAGGGACTTAAGCCCAGCATTCACCAGCATATGGTGATATATGACGAAAGTGTGGATCTGGAAGTCTGTATTAAGAAAGCGGTCAATGTATCCCAACACCTCTCCGCCTGTTCCTCCACCACGCCTAACCTCAATCCTTCTTCACACTGTCGTCCATCACCACCTCCTGCTGTTGACGAACCCATGGAAATGGACATGTACCATCTCTCCGCCAGGGAACGTCAACGCCGGGTACACAATAGGCTCTGCCTATACTGTGGAGAAGCCACCCACCTCATCTCCGGCTGCCCAGTTCGCCCTCCTCGTCCAATGGTGAGTGCCTTCTCCATCACCCCTTCAGTGTCCCACATACCTCATATCACCCCCTCTCTAACCATTAACTCTATTACCTTCCCCATTTATGTCCTGGTGGACTCCGGAGCGGCAGGAAATTTCATATCCTCACACTTTGTCGCCAAACATCGTATACTCACCGTACTCAACGAAACCTGGTATCAAATCTACACCATACAGGACTCACCATTGGGCGATGGTAAGATCACCAGGCGAACCCGCCAAGTCATGCTCCTCACTCCTCCTCATCACACGGAGAAGATCACCTTGCTGGTTCTACCTAGATCCAAAATTGATGCGGTACTGGGCAGACCATGGCTGGTGCAACACCAACCCACTATAGACTGGAGCACTGGGGAAATCCAGAAGTGGAGTGAGTCCTGTGCCAAACACGCCCACCAACCGACCACACAAAAAAACCCCTCTAGCCACACTTCACTCCCCCTTCAGGCCGCCGTCGTAGGGAGCCCGACGGCTAACCTCACCAACACCATCCCCTCTACCTACCACTCCTTCCTCGACGTCTTCAATAAAGAGCAAGCCACACTTCTACCCCCTCACAGGCCCTGCGATTGTAGCATCGACCTGCTGCCCAATGCCAAGCTTCCACACGGACACATCTACCCACTCTCCCGTCCTGAGCACGAGGCTATGTAGAGCTACATTAAAGAAGCCCTGCTCCAGGGGTTCTTCCGGCCCTCCACGTCACCTGCCGCATCGAGCTTCTTCTTAGTCTCCAAGAAGGATGGAGGACTCAGGTCGTGTATAGATTACCGGGTGCTAAGCGAGGCCACTGTCAAATTTGCCTACCCACTTCCACTCGTGCCAGCAGCTCTTGAGGAGCTCCGGGAGGCACGAGTCTTCAGCAAATTGGACCTCCGCAGTGCCTACAACCTCATCCGTATCCAAGAGGGAGATGAGTGGAAGACCGCCTTCGTAACCTCCACTGGCCACTACGAGTACCTGGTCATGCCCTATGGACTGGCAAACAGTCCTTCCGTCTACCAGAGCTTCATGAACAACATCTTCAGAGACCTCCTTCACCAATCAGTGATAGTCTATATCGACGACATACTTATTCTCGCAGCCTGGAAGACCATCATACTCACGTGTGCCAGGTACTCCACCGCCTCAAGGAACACCACCTGTACCTAAAAGCAGAGAAGTGCGAGTTCCACCGCTCCACCATCTCCTTCCTCGGGTATGTGATATCCGCTGCGGGGGTCCGAATGGAACCGGTGAAGGTAGAGGCAGTGACTAACTGGAAGGAGCCCCAGACAGTTAAGGAGCTCCAAAGGTTCCTCGGCTTCGCTACCTTCTACTAGAGGTTCATAAAAAATTACAGCCTCCTCTCCACACCATTATCATCCCTCCTTAAAGGAGATAAACGTACCATCTCCTGGGGCTCTGAAGCCCGTCACGCCTTCACACTCCTCAAGGGCAAATTCACCTCGGCACCCATCCTCAAGCACCCAGATCCTACACGGCCCTTCGTAGTGGAAGTCGATACGGCAGATGTGGTAGTAGGTGCTGTACTCTCCCAGTGGTCAGGTGAACCCAAAGCTCTCCATCCGTGTGCGTACTACTCCAGGAAACTAAGTCCCGTGGAGCAAAATTACGGGATTGGGGACCACGAACTACTCGCCATCAAACTGGCCCTCGAGGAGTGGTGGCACTGGCTTGACGGAGCTCACTTCCCCTTCACCATTATCACCAATCACAAAAACCTGCAATATCTTCACTCCGCTCAACGCATGACAAGCACGATGGTCCCTCTTCTTCGCACGTTTCAACTTCACCATCACCTACCAACCTGGACACAAAAACTGCAAGGCCGACGCCTTATCACGCATATACTCACCGGACCCCATCCACGACACTCACAAGCCCATCCTACCTCCCTCCATCTTCCTAGCACCCATTCTATGGAAGGTTGACGAAGAGATCCGTGCCGCTACCCTCGAGGAACCTGCACCGCCAGAACTTCCCCAAGGCCTAACTTACGTACCCGCCAGTCAGCAACTCCCGCTCCTCAGTAGTGCCCAAAAATCCCTCGGCTCAGGACACCTGGGCAGCAGGCGTACCCTCTCGCTCCTACAGGGAAAATATTGGTGGCCTGGCATGGCCCGAGATGTCTCCCAGTATGTTCGGGGGTGTTCGGTCTGCGCCATCACTACCACCCCACACCGTTTCCCTGCCCATTCCTCGCCGACCCTGGACACACCTAGGCATTGACTTTGCCACCGACCTACCTCCATCTCAAGGATTTACCACCATACTGGTGGATCGATTTTCGAAAGCATGTAAGCTCATCCCACTCAAGACACTTCCCACTGCCTTAGAAACCGCTAACTCCCTCTTCCAACATGTCTTCCGCAACCACGGTCTACCTGAAGACATTGTGTCGGACCGCGGGCCACAGTTCATTTCCAGGGTCTGGCGAGCTTTTGGGTATCACCATCAGCCTCACCTCCGGATACCACCCTCAGACAATTGGCCAGACCAAACGAAACATCCAGGAGATCTCCCGCCATCTCCGGACATACTGTGCCCAACACCAAAGTACCTGGAGCCAGTATCTACCGTGGGCTGAGTACGCCCAAAACTCCCTACGGCAAGCCTCCACCGGACTAACACCGTTTCAGTGTGTGCTAGGGTACCAACCCGCACTGTTTCCTTGCACCGGCGAGTCCACTAAGGTACCCGCGGTGGATCACTGGTTCCAGGAGAGCAAGAGGGTATGGGACTCAGCTCACATCCATCTCCAGCAAGCAGTTCGGAGGCACACGGACACCGCCAATCGCCGCAGACTACCCAACCCTATCTACCACCCTGGAGACAAGGTCTGGCTGTCCACTAAGAACATCCACCTCCGACTGCCCTGCAAGAAGCTGAGTCCCCGCTACATAGGGCCATACACTATACATTCACAAATAAACCCCGTCACCTACCGCCTTAACCTACCTCCACACTCACGTATATCTTCAGCCTTTCACGTCTTACTCCTCAAACCATACACTAACCCTGTTCTTCCTCCTTCCACAAACCCGGAACCGCCTCCCCCTCCACCACAACCTGAGATCCTAGGAGAGAACATTTATAGAGTCAAGGAGATTCTCGACTCCCGGCGGCGGGACGGCCGGATCCAATACCTGATCGACTGGGAGGGATTTGGCCCCGAGGAGAGGTCGTGGACACCCTGAGAGGATGTCTTAGATCCTACTTTCCTCAAGGAATACCATGGTCGTCCCCGTCGCCGGTCTAGGGTGCCAAGACTCACCCGTGGAGGGGGGGTACTGTCACACCCTCTGCACGTTCCATCAGCCTCAGTCACCATCCACTACACATCGCACACTATAACCTGATTACTGAGCACATACACCTGCACACGTAATCACACTCCCTGCTCCAGCCATCACCCACTCACTACATAAGCTCACCTCACTCACTCACTCACCGGCTGGAATCAACGTTAGATGGTCACCTCTACTCCGCGTTTATTCTCCTCCTCGTATACCTACGTTCATCCTTCAAGGAATCCTAGAGCCCGACTCCTGTCAGCAGTCTGCTCACCTTATTAAGGGAAGTGACTTATCATTTCCACGAACTGTGTGTTGTCTTCACCTTCCGCACTAAGTGCGTTGATTCACTGTGTTTCACCTTCCGCACTGAGTGCGTTGATCCATTGTGATAATAAACTTCACGAACTCCAACAGCCTGTCCTCTCTTCCTTTATGTGACCGTGACACAGTGTATATATGTAGTGTTAAAACTGTAAGAGAGTATAAATACGGAAAGTAGGAATTCATCAGAAATCAAGGAAATAAATTATATATTTTGTACAGAGAATTGCGCGAATTTATTTTGCTGTATTAGATTGAAAGATCAGAGAAAGCCTGTACAGTACGTACACTGTGGCCGAAAACGGGCAAAAGATTTCACGCACTTAAATGCCAGATTTGATTGGTAATGTGCCTCATTTACCTGTGATCTTATTGACCAAAATAGATCTTATTATCCGGTGTAAATGGCTTCAGTGATATTTCTGTCACTGTCCCCCTCTGTCTTAGGCACCTTAGCCATCCTTGACTTTCTCATGCTAAACTTCATTGATGAATCAACAAGGGGCTCCAATTGCGCAATGACAAGAATAGATCATGCCACAAAACACATTAAGACGAAACTTGTTAGAAAATAAATAGTGAAGTACTGATACCTGACAAATCTACTTCAGTACAGTAACAAAGTATTTGTATTTCCTTCCTGTCTTCCTTTTTTCCCAATTTTCAGTTGTGCCATTTTGTTGTGTATATGTGTTTTAAAACAGACAAATCTCAGAAAATTGTAGCTATTGTTTTATTCTATGCCTTTTGCATCCTCAATTTGCCCAGATAACCACTCTAAATCTCCACTAATGTCTGATGAGGTTCAAGGAATCCTGGAAAGAGATATTTTCATATTGAATCTCACTGTGTTTTTCAGATTATCTGATCTCGGTGCACTTTGCTCATTTTCTATAGGGTTTCTTTAACTGTTTGTTTGTGTTAGTGACCAATCTTTAATGGATAGTAAACAAGTGCTTTTTTGTTTGTTGATTTGGAATATTATTTGTAGGGTTGGGGGGGGTAGAAAAAAAAATTACAGGCAATGGCCCCCTAGACATGGCCTTGCTACAAAAGCTCTGCTCATAACCATGATGCAGGCCAAAATGTATGCAATTTTGTAATATGGACTTTCATATCACAGTTTACACTTTAGGCCATGTACATCTTGTAAATAATGTTTAATAATAATAAAAAATAGTTTTACTGCAATCACCTTTGTTTAATATTTTGTTTTTAATAATCTTTTTCATAATCTTTTCGTAATATTTTACTGTGTTAAGCTGCATAACCTATTTAGATAAAAAAATAATAATAACGCCAATGTCAATCTTACAGATTTCGAATGTGGTTGTCACACACTGTCTGAGAAGCAGTGCAGATGTGTATCCTCATTCATGCATCGTTCAGTTGCCCTTACATGTCCATAAGATCAAGTAGTCCTTGGCTGCATTGAATATTTGCATATGACTAGTAAACAATACAGCAGGATTGTGTACAGACACTCTTATCACCAGAATATATATTGTATTACAGTCCAACGATAATAGTTTGTGTCTATATTTATCTGGGTCCAGTGACTACTAGGGGGTCTCTGCAAACTTCCAATGAGGACCA
This sequence comes from Danio choprae, assembly GCA_903798125.1. Taxonomy (NCBI): domain Eukaryota; kingdom Metazoa; phylum Chordata; class Actinopteri; order Cypriniformes; family Danionidae; genus Danio; species Danio choprae. The sequence continues at coordinate 3,625 of CAIGQW010014718.1, read as the reverse complement.
TTGACCCCATGAGAAGGATTCACTCAAGGAGTGGGGAAAAAAAAACCTTGAGAGAAACCAGGCTCTGTTGGGCACGATAATTTTTTCTTCTGGCCAAACTTCCTGTGTGGAGCTGCAGTCTAGGCACCGGAGGCTGTGGAAGCTGGACATCCATCGTGTAAGCTGCAGGTGTGGTAGGACACCGGCGGGAGGTCAAGCTGGCCCACAGGATCAAGCGTAGACTTGTGTGTCACTGTGGCCTTTCAGGAATCAGTCTCATGCATTCCATTCCTCCATGACCACCACAGCATCAGCTCGGAATACGGCCTGGTCCAGGATACCTTTGGATCATCTCTTCACAGGTCTAGGATTGCATCAATGGCGCTGTATAGTCTAGGGGCCTCGGGATGAGTATCCCCAGGTGGAAATAGAAAATAAAGATAATATTTAGCGTAGCTGCTAATCGTAGTGTATTTAAATTAGATGCAAAAAAAAAAGAATTGTTATAGATGAAAATAGCAGTAATATAAACAAACATGTAAAGCATATGATTGTTTCTAACACAATGACTGGTGTATTAAGACAGGAGAAGTGTGTTCTACAGGTGGTTGTCAAGCCAGCTCACCTGTGTGGAGCACACTCATGCATCATACCATTATGCGATGCATTGAGTATGCTTTACTAAAAGGATAGGTCTTTAATCTAGTTTTAAACCGAGAGAGCCTTCCTGATAATGTCCGAGGCTCAGACACACTATTCCAGAGTTTAGGAGCCATAAATGAGAAGGCTCGACCTCCTTTACTCGACTTTGCTATTTTAGGTACTACCAGAAGCCCTGCGTTTTGAGATCTTAAAGAGCGGCTTGTATTGTAGCGAGACAGAAGGTTAGTTAGATAAACAGGAGCTAGATTATTTAAAGCTTTATAATTATTGTTATGCTGAACAAGGTAATATCAAAGGTGGCAACATCCGTACCAAACAATACTTATAACAATTGACATGACAAGTGCAGTTGAGGTGTGACCATGTCAAAGTTGTATCAACAGCAGCTTTTATAAGCAAAGTAAATAGGATGATTTGAATTGAAACTTTCTTGAAATTATTTATTTTTTGAACTGTGCATAGAAACGGCATCAAATAATCAAGCAGTTTGTGGTTTTCCCTGTCTGATGCTTTGACAGTTGTGTGGGTCCAATTTCTCCCATGTATTTGATGGTTGTGCTCTTATCTAATGTTAAGAAGATAAGAGAATGGAGCTCAGTAAGTCTAATAATTAAAATATACATTTTACTAAAATCTTTATTTTATAATTTAATATTCTGTTGTGAATATGAGAACAGAAACTGTAAACATGTAATACATGTATTTAAAACATGTTACATGTAAAACTATTGCTATATAATTTATTTATGATTCATATATTTATATTCAGATGAGTAAATAGAGTATGTTCATAATACCTGGACATTCACGCACTCACCCCCCAAATAATGTCATTTTCTCATCCTCTTATTCCAAAGATGTTTGCGTTTCTTTTGTTGAAACTTTTGTTTTCTTTTGTAGCTGCTTTTTCTCCAACATTCTTTAGAATACTTTTGTTTTGTGTTCAACTGAAGAAAGAAACATAGAACTTTAGAACCACTTGAGTATGAGTAAATGATGAAGGACATTTCCTTTTTTTGGTGATTGATCACTTTGAGTTAATATTAAGTCCCTCGAATTTGCATCAGACTCTGTATTGTAATTATTTACCTTACGGTCGCATAACATGTTTTACTTGGTTATAACAAATAGGAAAAGCCAAAATTTGTCAGCAACTTATACAAACTTTTCTGCTTGATTTTAAATTGTCTGCAGATTCATTTGGGCACACATACAGGGCAGCTTTGTGTACGTTTCATTCATTGCTCATTTAATTATCTCAACATCTAAAGTCAGTAGATCTTAAATTGAGGATCTTTTCTTCTAAAAGCCTCATTAAAATAAGCTGCAAGTCATGTTCATCAGTTTAGCTTTTTTTGACATCTGTACATACAATACAAACACCAAATACATCTCGGCAGTGTTGTGTGCATTTTCATACATTGTATGTGTTCACTGATCAGCGTTGTGAGAGCCTCTTGTAAATAATAATACTTTAAAATGTCTTTTACGATGGTCATTTAAAATGATCTTTTCCTTTGTAACAATGTATAAGCTGCCAAAAGTTAGTCTCAATTTTGTGAGGCAATGTAAATCCAATTAACATTTGTATAGTGCATTTCCTCCAAATGCTTTTTCCTTAATTCAGTTATATTATCAAGGTTTATTTGTTTATTTACTTTTGCAATTGTCGGTTTTGGCTTGTTCGTTTGAGGTTTAATTATTTTTAACAAAAAATGAAAAAGTGTTAATCAATATCAATCCATGGCATGGGTCAGATCTAAATGACACAAAGCCTTGGATCACCCATCAGTATAAAGAAACTGAATTGTTAATCAAATTATCAAGCTTGTATATTGGATTTAAAATAGCAGTAACCACACATGAGAGATATATATATATATATATATAATGCTTTTAGCAAAATAATAGACAGTAAACGTCGACCAATAGAAGCAGGTAAGATCACTGCTGTTCTTTTTTTGCATATATTTTGTTCAACCTATTGATGTATCATGTAATCTAACAAAAAAAAATATTTAAAGGCTGCATGCATGATGTCCAAAATGTGTTTGTGTTTGCATGTGTGCGGTACTTTTTTTTAGTTTTTTTATGAAAATAAATTAAATCAATAATTTTTTTTTCCAATAGGTTTTATAATTTTTCGAGCATATTTCTAGTTTTTATTTTTCTAACTAAAAAATAGTGTGCACAAAATGTACTCCTTAAAACCATCATAAAAGTTAATAAAGCACAAACTTTGAACGTCATGAATGCAAAATACATTATCATTGACATTGCCTTGCACTCCATGTGTCGCGACACATCTCTGACTAAATGAGTTTCTCGTTCTAGTTCAAGCTGCAAATGGTCGCGTCTGTTTAACAGAGCTTGCCGTCATGCCTCTGTAATTTCAGGAGTTCAAGATTCAGCGTATAGACGGCGTATAGAGGTAAACAAGACGGCTCATTAACAAATAAAAACTTTCGATCGATTGCGATGTTCAGCAGATGTTACGATCTTTCAAAGACGTCTCCGCGAGGTACGTGTGCTATCTGGGATGTAAGGAGGGAAACACGTCAAACTTAATTAAACATTTGAGGGGTCATGATCAACTTAAAGGCAGAGGAATGCACTGTCTTTGACAGCTTGCGACATCATCTGGCACTTTCAGTGAGTTCATTTACATGGACGCCAATACTATAATTTTAATATGATTAAGGCAATACTCTGATTAGGAGTCTACCATGTAAACAGCAATTTTTAAATACCTTAAAGGGCCACAGTCACCCGCGTTCACTGGTGAAAAGTGAAAGTACCGAACTGTGGTTAAAGTCGAAAATAAATAAATAAATGAAACCGAAATGACATGAAACTCGGGAGGAAATGTGAATACCCTGGTGGCGCAATGACGTTAACGTTAATTGTTTTATACTGAAAGTTTCCATCTAAAAGTCCTTCCTTGGTCTTATACACATTTCTTTGCACGTTGAACACACGTTGG
>CAIGQW010014710.1:0-10568 GCA_903798125.1 Danio choprae | reverse complement strand
TGTGTGTGTGTGTGTGTGTGTGTGTGTGTGTGTGTGTGTGTGTGTGTGTGTGTGTGTGTGTGTGTGTGTAGATGGATATTATAATATATAAGATTTATAATTTTTTCTGTCTAAATAGTTTGAAATTGCTTGACGTCCTACGATGTGACTATTGTAGATGCACACATTGCGATATCGATGCTGAAACAATATATTGTGCAACCCTAATTTAAATACAAAAGCAAAGAGTTTTTTTGTTTGCTTCTTACAGCTTAATTGTTTTGTGTTTAATCCATTTAAATCTGTACAAACTAATAAGTTAATGTAATTCCTTCATGTTGTCCCAACACAAATCGAACTTAACTTAACTTAACTTAAAGTGGATTGAACATTCAATCAATTAAATTGTCCCCTTGGCGATGCGGTGGTGCAGTGGATAGCGCTGTCGCCTCACAGCAAGAAGGTAGCTGGTTCAAGATGGCATTTCTGTGTGGAGTTTGCATGTTCTCCCCGTGTTCGCGTGGTTTTCCTCCGGGTGCTCTGGTTTCCCCCACAAGTCCAAAGACATGCGTTATAGGTGAATTGGATAAGCTAAATTGCCCATAGTGTATGTGTGAATGAGAGGTTATGGGTGTTTCCCAGTGATGGGTTGCAGCTGGAAGGGCATCCGCTGCGTAAAACATATGCTGTATAAGTTGGCGGTTCATTCCGATGTGGCGACCCCAGATTAATAAAGGGACTAAGCTGAAAAAAAAATGAATAAATGAATGAAATTGTCCTCAAAATAAACTTAATAATTGTTGTTTAAACTTATTTTAAATAAGTAGTTTGAACACAAGCAGCAAAAATTATTCTTAGAGTGTATCTGAAAGTCACACTGTAAAAAATGCTGGGTTCCACACAAACGATTTGTGTTGGGGCGACATGAAGGAATTAAGTTAATCTATTAGTTTTTTTTACAAATTTAAGTGGGTTGAACATAAAACAATTAAGTGGTCCCCCCCCCCAAAAAAAACTCAACAATTCAACTCAATTTAAATAAGTAGTTTGAACAAACAGCAAATGTCATTTTTTGAGTGCACCGTTCAGATGCTTTCCCCCAATATTTCAGAACTTATAGCTGAGGAAAGAATGTTTGCTGCACTGTAAAAAATGCAGGGTTGCACACAATTCATTCATGTAGTCCCAACACAAATGTTAACGTAACTAATTTAAGTAGGTTGAACATAAAACAATTAAGTTTCCCCCCAAAAAAATCTTCAGAATTGTTTTGTTTCAGCTCATTTTAATTGAGTAGTTTGAACAAGCAGCAAAAATGATTCTTCGAGTGTATCTGAAAGTCATCGTTCGGATACTTCTCCCCCCACGTTTTAGAACATATGGTTGAGGAAAGCGAGTGTTTGCTAAATCATGACTGTTTTTAAGCAGTCATCTAATGGCATTGTCTTGATTTCAGCCGCTCTTTTGAACTTTAGAAAACACAAAACAGCGCCATCACAAGTCCTTCCGTCCAGCTGTGATGGGTCACTGAAGATGGGCTTCAGCAGACGGGTTCTCGCCACCAGATGGGTCCTCGATGATGAAAAGGGTTTTAATCTCTGGCCAGACATCACTGAAGCTGAGCATGCACAGACGCTTTTCGCTAGGCTTTGCTTCGTGTTGAACCCTTAAAGACATGCAAATGCATTTCGGACAAAGATTTGGATCGCGGCATCCATCTTTTTATCCAGAATGGTGCTGTCGTCCTTGAAAATGCTAATTGAGCTTGCAACACAAACAGTACCTCAGAGGGAGCGACGTGCATTGTCTTTATCTGTGACCTTCCTGTTTCCCTGGTCATTCTCTTCAAATGTCTCACTAGCAAAGGATTTACAAAACCTGGTTAGATGACGCTTCATTTTTAACTTCACAGAGGCCATGCTGTAAAGAAACAAAGTTGACACAACTTAAAATTGTAGGGGATCTTGCTGCACAGCTTTTTTTGAGTTGACTCAACTTAAATCAGGTCAACTCAGAAAGCTCTGCAGCAAGTTGCCTTACAATTTTAAGCTGAGTCAACTATTTTACTGTGCACATTGTACGCTGCAGACCAATATTCATTCATTCATTCATTCATTCATTCATTCATTCATTCATTCATTCAGTCGTTCATTTTCCTTCAGCTTAGTCTCTGATTTATCAGAGATCGTCACAGCAGAATGAAGCGCCAACTATTCCAGCATATGTTTTACACAGCGGATGCCCTTCCAGCCACAACTCACAACTGGAAAACACCCATACACTCATTTGCACACACACTCATACATTACGACCAATTGAGTTTATTCAATTCACCTATAGTGCATGTCTTTGGACTGTGGGGGAAACCGAAACACCCAGAGGAAACCCACTAGAACACAAGGAGAATATGCAAACTCCATACAGAAATGCCAACTGGCCCTGCCGGGACTCAAACCAGCGACCTTCTTGCTGTGAGGTGACAGTGCTAACCACTGAATTATTGCCAATATTCAATAATTCAATATATTGTGATAATGAATGTGCACAATATTGATTTCTTGGGCCAAATACAGTGAATAGTAATCTATTATTTAATCTTTTATAGTGCCTTTTAAGAATATTTAGTGTGATCTTCACCACAACACCAAATGCTTGAAGAACATTTTACAAAAAAGACCTACAAGATAAAAAATTCTGTGACTATTTATAGGCTTAATGGTCTTTAAGTCTGTACAGTAAGGTTCCATTTGTTAACTAGAGTCGATGTAATGACAACTACTAAAGCATTTATTAATCTTAGGTGATGCTGATTTTCTTGTTAATGCCTAAATAATAAATTAAAATCAAAAGTCACAATCACTTTATTATATGTAGTTAATAAATTAAAAAATACTAATAAAATATAGAACTGATATAGTGATTTTTCACTGTTGATTTTAATGCATTAATGTTTACTATTGAGACTTTTATTGTGTGATTTTAGTGTTACCTGTAAGCTTATTAAATTATTTATTCATTGAAGACTATGCAGTGCTATTTTGCATTTGATTATTTAGTTTCTGTACCAGAATTCTTACTAAACAGAGCTATTTAAGTTGTAAATTGGATTCATATCGCAATATATATTGAAAAAAAACAAAGCATCGCAATGTCTGATTTTTCCAATATTGTGCAGCCCTAATAATAAGACATTTTACTCTGTGTGTAGTTGTTGTTTTTTTTTTTGCATGCGGCTCAGTTTAGGACCATGATTAGTTCACACTGGAATTCTGATATTGGCCACATTTAAAACTACAATGTGAACAACTATGCAAAAAGCGAAATGTAGCCTCCACTGCCATTGAAAAGTCATGGGACTGACAAGAATGCTCTTTAAAATAAAGGTTCTGCTTGTTTAAACTACTTATTTAAAATGAGCTGAATCGACACAATTCTTGAGTTTGTTTTGGGGCAACTTAATTATTTAATGTTCATGAATGCTAAGGTTCCATTGTTCCATTGATGTTAAAAGTTCCACATGGAACCAAAAAGCTTTATTTTTATTTGCTTGTTTACTTGCTTTATTTATATAGCACATTTAAAAACATCAGATGTTGACCAAAGTGCTTTACAAATTCAACCAACACACAAAATCTATACTTGTATATGTAAACAAAATAAAATTGATTACAATCTAATGCAAGACACATTCATTTATTAATTTTCTTTTAATTTTTATTAATCAGGGGTCGCCACAGCAGAATGAACCGCCAACTTATCCAGCATATGTTTTACACAGCAGATGCCCTTCCAGCTGTAACTCATCACTGGGAAGCACCCATACACTCTCATTCACACACATACACTACGGACAATTTAGCTTACCCAATTCACCTTTAACGCATGTCCTTTGACTTTTGGGGTAAACTGGAGCACCCAGAGGAAACCCACACCAACATGGGGAGAACATGCAAACTCCACACAGAAATGCCAACTGACCCAGCTGAGGCTCGAACCAGTGACTTTCTTGCTGTGAGGCAACAGTGCTACCCACTGCGCCGCCCATGCAAGAGACAAAAGATGATATAAAAAAAAAAAATTATTTAAAAGCACTGAAGGAAGTGCATGACCTGATATATAAAGGTTAACCTTTCCACAGACGAGGGGCTGCAACAGAAAAAGTCCTGTCTCCTTTTGATTTTAATCGAGACTTGGGAACAACTAGCTGAAACAACCTGGCCAAGCGAAAAGGCCTATTGATAAAGAAGCTCACCAATGTAAGTAGGTGCCAGACCATTCAAACCTTTAAAAACAAATAACAATAACTTGTACTGAATTCTAAATTGGACTGGGAGCCAGTGAAGGGATGATAAAACAAAACTACTAGCAAACTACCAGTGAAATACTAGCAAATTCTTTTGTTCCAGTTAAAAGCCTAGTGGCTGGATTTTGAACCAGCTGCAGGCGTGCAATCGAAGCATGAGAAACTCCAGAATTGCAATAGTCCAATATGGACATAATAAAGACGTTAATGATGGTTTCCGAATCCTTAGAAGACAGAGAAGGCTTCAGTTTGGCAATTGATAGACACCACTTCTGACTACAGAATTAATTTGCTTGTCAAACTTTGAATCCGTATCAAAAATAACTCTATGCGTGATTGTGGACCTTAGATTTAAACGGACCTAGTTGATTAATTGTAGATTCACAAACACTTGGTGGGCCACTTCAGTCTTTGATTCATTCAGGTGTAAAAAATTCCCGCCAACCATTCCATATTTTTTAGTATTTGTATTTTTGTATTCTATTTTTAGAGTTTGTATTTCTGTAGGTGTGCTTGTGTAGCATTGACAGAGATTTTCACCTGTCTAAGGAACTCACAGCAAGCTCAGTTATTTATTTATTTTGTGTGTGTGCTTTGGCTAGTCCTTTCATATTTTCTTTCATTTGCATTTTGTCTCTCTTTGTTTTTAATGAACGTGTGCATAAATAACCGACTATATCAGGCTGTCCTACATTCCCATCTTTCTGGCTTGGTTTTAATTAAATTCTTTTGTTAAAGCGCTGAAGTTACATCATCTGACGTGACATTCGCAGTGCTTATTGCCTTTCATTTTCTGTGCTAGTTTTCTCGGCTCCTTTTCATAAAAGCACGTCCAAGCCCATCAAAGATGCATCAGAAAATTCTTCCCAGAGTCCAGTTTAAGAGGGAATTATAGATTAAAGGCTCCTCGGAGCCGAGATCTAATAGCTTTGTGCCGTTGCAGCAGCGTGTAGGCTGGTGCTTCGCCGCTCAGGCCGTATTGGATCCCGCATGCAGTCTTGGCATCTGGGTGTTTGTGCGACACGGCTTTGAAGTTCGCAGCTTTTCCCCCCAAGTGGCCACAAAACAACTTCAGATGCTTTTTCCGACAGCCGAGCCACGTGATGCACTTAGCAGTCTCCTCCCCGGGATGTTTGGGAGCGCGAGGAGCAGGCCAACATCGCATCGTCGTCTGCGCAAGGGTTAAATGCTTTGGGAGCGCAGATTATTGGATATCAAGATGTTACTTGATTATTACGGACAGGGTGTGCTGGTTTGTGTGCGGCTGATAGATTTAACCGCGCTTTTAATTGCTAACGCTCTACATGCATTATGTAGTGTCAAACGGTGTGTAAAGGGAGTGTGACGTTTGGATTTCATGAACACCATTTGTAAATGTTCCTGTTTTTTTTGTACTGGATTATTAGTCAGGTGATTTCCCAGTACTGGGTTGCAGCTGGAAGGGCATCCGCTGCGTAAAACAAATGCTGGATAAGTTGGCGGTTCATTACGCTGTGGCGACCCCTGACAAATCAGGGACTAAGCCGAAAGAAAATTAAGGAATTATTAGTCAGGTGCCATTATTTTGAATTCATTTATTATTTTCCGTTGTTTTAAAAGTCTCTTACAAAACCTGCACTCAAACAAACTTGACTGCTGCTTGTTCACCCTGTTAGCCAGCACTCACTTATGGGCATTTATAGTTTATAACAGTTTTTGACCCCAGTTAGCTACAAACAAATATTAGGTATCATTGGAAAGAAGACACTTTGAGCTTTACTATGGTCCATCTAGAAAGTTTCATGCTAAAAAAAAAATAAAACGTTATACATAATGAAGTAATGAGAAAGAAAAATTGCACTGTGTTCAATATTTGTTTTTCCATCACAAACACAAAGTAGTTATGTAATAACCTAGCAAAAATATGCCTTGAAAGCCAAGTGTCTTATGAGTTTATATTTCACATTTGACAAAGATAGCATGCAAAACAAGAGGTACATCCCAAATCGCATGCTTATGCACTATTCTACGCCATTTTGTAGTATAAATAGTGTAAGTAGTGCATTCACTCTGAAAACTCTAAAAAGAAGAAGTGCACTTTAAATACCCGGATGATGCACTTGTTCAAGCGTTAAAAAGAAGTGTGGAAGGTTGGGCACTTATTCTCTCAACAGCTGCTGCTTTGCTCTCAGGGGCGGAGCTTTCGGGCGCTAATGTTGGATTACTATGGCTGCCTCCGAAATCGCCTACTACTCAGTAGGTACTGCATTTTAATTTATATTTACTACTCGACTGTTAGAAAAGTACGTTCTATACAGTATGAATGTGAGTAGTAAGAATGAAACTCGGATGTACTACATCCGATATTTTGTCATGATCACGTGACCTACCTGCGGCAATGCATACATATACTATGCGGTTGAGTGTGTAAGAGCATAAGTGCATAGTGTATAGTGTGCCATTTGGGACGCAGCTAAGATTTCTGCAAAAAGTTTTCCAAGACTATATCGGTGTCCTTCTCTCCCTCACCGTCAGAGGCACTTTCTCAAAAATGACCGTCCCAAATTAAAACTGTAACAGTTGCTGAACAATTTGGTCTGCATTCACAGTTCATGTATGTTTGGAAAGAAGACACTTTGGGCTTTATTATCCATCATCTATAATTTATTATGAAAAAAGTAATAGATGCTTAAGTAATGTAAAAAAGTTCATTATTTAAAAAAAACAATAATTATGAAATTAGTCCTGGGGCAATACAGAAAAGCAATAGGTCAAAAGCCACACATCTCCTGAATATATGTTTTGAATTTGATGGCAAAATCATGCAAAATGACATTTCTGGAATTATTTTTCTGAGACAATGTCTTGTGCTGAAGGTTTCTAACAACTATTTTAGTATTTTCTCATTCATTCATTCATTTTCCTTTCAGCTTAGTCCCTTTATTAATCAGGGGTCGCCACAGTGAAATGAACTGCCAACTTATCTAGCATATGTTTTACACAGCGGATGCCCTTCCAGCTGCAACCCATCACTGGGAAACACCCATGCACTCTCATTCACACTCATAGCGCATGCCTTTGGACTTGTGGGGGAAACCGGAGCACCCGGAGGAAACCCACGCCAACACAGGAAGAACATGCAAACTCCACACAGAAATGCCAACTGACCCAGCCGAGGCTCGAACCAGTGACCTTCTTGCTGTGAGGCGACAGCGCTACCCACTGCGCCACCGCGCCGCCCGTATTTTCACATACCAAATGATAGAATGATATAAAGAAACTTATAGTATGAGTGATTTATTTGAGCACAAAAAGTACATTGTGTAAAATGAGTCCAGTGCAAATGCGACAAAAAAGTCTTACAAGAGTTGTTGTTTTTGGCCCACTCACTCACCGATACAGAGTACCAATACCTTGTCATGGTGATCGGCCGATACCGAGTACCGATTCTGATGCTTTAAGCTTTATAATGCATAAAGCAAATTTTCCCTCTAAGTATGATACTTAAGTGGACATGTCACCTTACCTGAGATAATAAATAAAGGATGCTGCATATAATATGTTTTTAACCATTTAGGTGTGAACATGTCATGGTTAGAAGCAGCTTTACAGAACATAATAGATTTTAAAAAATGGTATGAAAATTTACTAACAATGCAATTTGGAAACATTGCAAATGATGAAAGAAGAATTCAACATGTCTCAATCAGGAAATAGTTTGGAGCGCATATTTGTTAAAATGCACACCTATAAATCCATTACTTACTTACTAAAAGGAAACATGTCTATAAACTACTGTTTTTTGCAATACGTAAATTACAATAAGTTATATTAGTAAATATTTATGTTAAAAAATATATAATTTTAACATTTTTTTTTAATTTATTTAATATTTCCATCCAGGTTTTAATGAACTCGGAAAATTGTCAAAAACACAGAACTCTGTTCTTGTATGTAAAAAGGCCTAAATACATGCAGTAGCTGCTGTATGTATAACCCAGGTGCGCACTTGCATCTTCCTCTGCTTGTAAAAGTATAAACAAACATTTGCGATCAGTATATTACAGTAATTTCTGGATCATTTTCTGAGGACTAGAGCAATGGCTGCTGAAAATTCTGATTTGCCAACCAATACAGGAGTACATTGAATTGTTAAATAAATAATAAATATGTTTAATTGTAATATTATTCACACTATTAATGCAGCCTTAATGAGCATGGGAGACTTCTTTCAAAGAAAAGAAAGCATAATTATTCCAGCCTTTTGATCAGCACTGTTCCAACCAGTTTTCTGTTGATAACAAGTGTCACAGAGTAAGGGGGGAACAATACTAAGCCATAAAATCTTCAGAGAAGTCTGTTCTTCTCAAATTGATTTAGTGGACACAATAAAGTCATTCACTTCCTCCTTGATGGTTTACTCTGATCATTCAGGATGACTTGGAAGTACAGTTTAATTAGCCCTTCTGAATTATTGAGCATAATAGTTTTAGTAACTAATTTCTAATAACTGATTTCTTTTATCTTCGCCATGATGACAGTACATAATATACACTACCTGACAAAAGTCTCGTGCCTATCCAAGTTTTAGAAACAACAAATAATAACTTGACTTCTAGTTGATCATTTGGCATCAGAAGTGGCTTATATGAAAGGCAAAGGCCTCTAGATTATGCTTATTTTACCAAAATAAAATATGCTCATGCCTTGATTTTTAAATATTTAATTAGGACAGTAAGGTCTGACTTTGCTTAGAAAAAAGTCTTGTCACTTAAAAGAAATAATGTATAGTATAGAATGTAAAGTCATGGTTCAATGGAAAAAGAATTAATATTGTGTATGGCTCCCATGAGCTTGGACGACTGCATTCATACATCTCTGCAATGACTCAAATAACTTATTAATAAAGTCATCTGGAATGGCAAAGAAAGATTCTTTGGATTCATCTTTAATGCCTCCTCCTTCATCTTACCACAGACATGCTCATTAATGTTCATGTCTGATGACTGGGCTGGCCAATCCTGGAGCATCTTGACCTTCTTTGCTTTCAGGAACTTCGAGAGGCTGAAGTATGAGAAGAAGCATTATCCTGCTGATGAATTTGCCATCTCCTGTGGTCTGTAATGTAGTGGACAGCACAAATGTCTTGATACCTCAGGCTGTTGATGTTGCCACCCACTCTGCAGATTTCTCGCATGCCCCCATACTGAATGAACCCCAAATATGAGTGATTTCTGTGAGAAGGTCCATGCGGATTCCAATAGGTTTTCTGCAGTATTTGTGATGATTGAGATGTTTAACAGATGATTCATCGGAAAAATCTACCTTCTGCCGCTTCCAAATGATCAACTAGAATGTCAAGTTATTATTTGTTGCTCTTACAATTGGGGTCGACGACAAGACTTTTTTCAGGTAGTGTAGTTTTCAAGATACTAGTGTACAGCAAAGTGCAATTTAAAAGCTTAACCAATTTAGTTAGGCAAGTTAGGGTAATTAGGCAAGTCATTGTATAATAATGGTTATCTCTGTAGACAATCAAAATAAATATATTGCTTAAGAGAGCTAATAATATTGACCTTAAAATTTTTATTTTTTTGTAAACGTTTTATTTTAGCCGAAATAAAACAAAAAAAAAAGAAGAAAAAAATATAGGAAATACTGTGAAACTGTTAAACATAATTTGGGAAATATTTGAAAAAGAAAAATTCATAGGAGAACAAATAATTCTGACTTCAACTGTATACACTTTCATGTGATGGCTTAGAACTATGTTGCTACTAGCAGTGAACTACGCTACCGATTCTTCATGATGCTGTCCTATAAGTGTGAACTGTAGGTCAGACGGTTCTTGACTCTCTGAACAGGGTCTCAAACAGGTCTATCCCGCTCATTCTCGTGGAGTAGCCTCTGATTTTCTCTTCTTTCTTTTTTTAATGTAATCTATCTACTCAAGTTAATGCAACAGGCCATTGGTAAGTGGTCTCGATGAGGTTTTTCATCTTCCCGAAATGAGAAATGGCAGTGGTAGCTCGTCCCCATGGGTAACTGACCTTTGATTTGCGCTAATTTTGCTCATTAAATCAAACCACTGACCTTTGTGGAATGCCGAGCTTTGATGTTGAACTCTTGTGGCTCAGAGATCGGAGACTGTGGTGTCTGTTTTCCTCTTCCTGGCCAGAATGGGCACAAATGCTTCACTGCTCCTGCATGGCTTTGTTCTCCAGTTTGTTCTCTCTCTCTCTCTCTCTCTCTCTCTCTCTCTCTCTCTCTCTCTCTCTCTCTCTCTCTCTCTCTCTCTCTCTCTCTC
>CAIGQW010014686.1:0-11246 GCA_903798125.1 Danio choprae | reverse complement strand
GAAAAGGTATGGTCTTGCGGCAGAGCAGGCATCTTATACACAAACTGATTGTGATTGATGTCAGCTGTGCGCGCAGACACTGCCAACTCATTGGCATTTCATTGGCCCGTTTTATTACTCTTCAGATGATTGGCTTTCTGACGAAATCCCCATAGTGGAAGTTTTCCACATAGCATTTCCGTTCCTTCCGTTTCCTACTTTAGTAACCGTTTCGTTTGTGATACAGCGGAGCATTAAAAATGCATATTTTCAGTGGAGAGATTGATTTTAGTTAGTAGCCCTGCTATGTTTATTTGACGGAAGAAGAAAAAAACTTTAAAAAAGTATGTCAATGGTTTGTAAAAACCAAATCTGGCAATACAACCAACAAATTCCATCACCTAAAAAAGTATCACCCAAAAAAACCCTGAAAGTTTTACAATTTGTTTGGACTTGCTGGAAGTTGTAGTGTATTATTTTTTTTGTTTACGTTTTGCACATTTAATTTAATCTTTTTAAATGTATTTTACTATTTGTTTTAATTAAAGGCCCAATGTGTAACCAGTTTTCTTAATAAACAATATTTTAAATCGTAATTTAATGAACTGTCTAATTTTTGTTGCATCAGACATTGTTGGAATAACTTTTAAAGCTGGAATCAATAACTTATATCGAAATTTATCATTATTGTTCAATATGAAAAAAAAAAAAAAAAAAATCAGAGTTTGCATTTTTGCCACATCACCCAGCCCTAATTTGGATCCTGTTTTAATACCAGCAATTTTTTTTAAAGACACTTGTGTTTACCAAAAGATGATTTCCATTATAGGTGCCCTTAAAATATATTGCCAAAGCTTATTCATGCTTTCATGACATCTCGG
Organism: Danio choprae; assembly: GCA_903798125.1. NCBI lineage: Eukaryota > Metazoa > Chordata > Actinopteri > Cypriniformes > Danionidae > Danio > Danio choprae. Next base: position 10,386 of record CAIGQW010014686.1, on the reverse strand, counting down.
TTAGATTACTGTATTGCGTTACTAGGTGGCTCCCCTGAAGTCCTAATTAACAAACTTCAGCTGGTTGAAAATGCAGGTGCTAGAGTGCTTTCTAGAACTAAGAAATATGATCATATTACATATTTCATCATTGCATTGGCTCCCTATTAAACATTGTACACATTTTAAAATATTATTGACCTACAAAGCCCTGAATGGCTTAGCTCCCCAGTATTTGAGTATTGAGCTCCTGATGTATTACAGCCCCTCACGTCCACTACGCTCGGTTAATTCTGGACAATTGATTATGCCTATAATAACTAAATCAACGGTAGGTGTGTTGAAGGAAGTTAGAGCTAAACTTTGCAGGACACTGACCCTCCAGGACAGATTTTTGGCACCCCTGATCTAAAGAATTGTTAGACTGTATAAATTAGGGCAACCAGAGCCATGAACACTTCCCAAAAAGACATTAGAATTTGAACGGCATCTATGCTTATGTTTCTGTTTCTCCATTCTGAAGTCAAATATTTATGTCTGTGTAATAGGTCTGTCAAAAAATCATTAAAAGTTTTTATGTGATTTTCATTCATTCAGTTTCTTTTCGGCTTAGTCCCTTTATTAATCAGAGGTCACCACAGAATAAACTGCCAAATTATCTAGTATGTTTTATGCAGCGGATGCCCTTCCAGCTGCAACCCATCACTGGGAAACACCCATACACTCTCAGTCACACACATGCACTACAGACAATTTAGCTTACCCAATTACCCTATAGGACATGTCTTTAGACTAGTAGGGGAAACTGGAACACCCAGAGGAAACCCACACAAACATCGGGAGAACATGCAAACTCCACATGACCCAGCCAAGGCTTGAACCAGCGACCTTCTTGCTGTGAGGTGAAATCGCTACCTACTGCGCCACTGTGTGATTTCATTTAAAAAATTCATGAATTAATTAAAAAAATTAAAAACCTGTATTAAAATTTTTAGTGTGTCAAGAGGCGATGTGATGTCGACTGACGTATTTTATTTTTGTGAGATTATGCTGCGTTCCAGGCAACCCAGAATTTTTTCCTACGTAATAATGTCTAGAACGCTGCTAGAAGTCAGACATCTGACCTATGAACTTGGGGCAGATCAAAGAGCCCTAGCTTTAGTGAGACACGTTATTTAACATCACTTTCACTTAACAAATGATGGCTAGTTCTGCTTCAGTGCAGACCCTGCAGAGCTACTCGATGTGAAACATATAAATAACATAATGCAGTGTTCCGGACACAGTCGGTGGTAGGAATTTCAACAGTGAATTGTCTCACTTCTGACTTCAATGCGTTTGACCAATCAGATGGGTCCTTTCTATTTTTAACAGTGAAATGACCGCTGCAAAGAACTTGTGCGTAAAAAAGGTGTACATCTGAAAAATTTTATATTTTGGCTTTAAGTAAAAAGGCGTGTCACAAAAGCAACAACAGATGTGTGTCACAAACTGGGGTGACGTCAAAAGGAAACACAACTAATCTCCACCGTCACCTGAAACACCACCACATGGAGCTTTGTGCTAAAAAATAGGTTCACATGTTATTATTTAATGTTTTCAATTTAATAGGGATGCAGTGGTTGACCAACTTCATTATTAACCAAGCTTATATTTGTAACGATGAATAAATTAAGCCCCCGCAACAGGTTGTTTCTGTTGCACAGGAACGAAACTATTGCAATCTGTGCAAAATGAAAGCCTAGTTATGCCATCGGTGCGACAGCCTAAAGTCACAATTTTATACAAGACACAGAGGCTATTACCAGTGGTGCTGCTTCTCAATAAGATGCTGCTCAGTCCTCACACTGTTCATGGCATAGCCCTTCTGTCATATACATATATAAACACCCACTTTTGCAATTTTGAAAGACATGTGGCTTTTTCCCAAAATCTGTAAAGCAAATACAAGAGAAAAGCAGAGAACATCCATACGTTTATTAAATCCACAATAAATGCTTGGAGAACAAGAACTGGGCATAGCATTATCAGATTATCTGAAATGGATTAGCATTTCATCTACATTCAACTCATGAACATGCAAAATGTAAATATATACATTTCATCCATGTGAGATGGTGGCAAGTGGGCTAATAACTAAATACCATAAGCATTTAATGCATGTAAGGCCATGTGTCCACTTAAGGCAAGAATGTGTTGTTGTTGCTGTCATTGTTGTCAAAGGAAATGCTGAATTTTGTTTTAGCAGCATGATGAGGTGATGAGCATCTACTTTACAATGCTCCCGAAACTGAATGTTCAACTGTGAGTAAAGGTCAGAACTCATCAATGTCATTTTATACCAGCCAACCAATCAGAGTGGAGGAGGAGTGGGGCAAGTACTCCAGCGGCCAAGTGTCACATACATCAAGGAACAACAAACAAACATTGGAAGAATTTTACATGGCTCTACACAGTGCCAGCTTTTTCAGACAGATACATTATGAGTGAAATCAGTTATATTATGTCTTTTAGCAACCAAAGTGTCTCAATAAAAAAAAATTCAAACAAACAACTACACACTGCCACTGATGTGGTCTCAAGCTCTCACAGGCATGAAGAGAGCTAGAATTTTCAGCTGCATAAAATGCTTTGGTGGACAATTAGGTCTTTTATATAATTACACATTTTCATTAGAACAATATTCTTCGCACATTGTGAAGAAAATAATGCAATTAAAGTAACAACAACTATTTGCTTATGCACACATGTAGGTTCTCTTCACAAAACTGCAAGCTGTTTTTAGCCTAAGGTTAAAGCATTCTCTTTTGGGTAAAGATGCTAGAGTTTTTTTGAGTGGGGCTGGATGATATGACCTAAAATCGAACCTTCAATTAATTGAACACTTTACCTTGATTTTGATTATTGCCTAGGCAATGTAATTATTTATTTACTTATTATTTTGTTCCACTCAGAGTTCATTTTGTTATCATTTGTACTGTAAGTATACTCCACTATTAAAGGTATTTTTTAATGAAAGAGCATGTTTCTATTCTGATATTAATGGATTCTGATTATGACATTAAAATAATTGAAAAAAAATCTAATTGTGATTATTTGATGAATACTTCAAACTGTAATCAAAACACAAATTGCTTGAAGTCATCTTGTAAATAAAAGGTCACATTTGAGTTTTAATGTAAAAAAACAAGTTTCATTTAAAAAATAAATCTTATTGCAAAATAAGATTTGCAAACAAAATAATTGAATATTTCATTGTCAAAAGTGGGAAATAACCAGCATCTCTTGAAAGCAAAAGTAAAGTTTTAACAACATATCAGTGAACTGATATATTTCATTCAACAAAGTTAAAAAATAATAATTTAGCACCAATTGAACCATTCAAGAGTTGCCCCGTGCGCCTCACTCAGCTCCTCTAAATGCCTGTCAGTGGAGCACTATCTATGAGTTGCGCTTTCCTCAATCCATTTCAAGTCTGTGCTAAAAGCAGGCACATCCCATTAAAATGCCAGCGACAGTTTGCTTTTTATAAGGTCAGGTTTGAACTTGAATTTTTTCATATTATTGAAAAAATAATATGCGATTTGCTTATTTAAAGAAAAATCTAAGGTGTGAATATTCTGCTGCAAATAATGATGGTGTGGAGACAATTCACCTACATGCATGTCTTAGCTTATTAAAAAGTGTTTTCGGTCACTTCTTTTAATTGTTTAGCCTGCATTAATGCTGCATTCAGTGTATAGCTGCACAAAAAATTCTTAAAAGATCAGGATTTTTTATTCAAACCCCAACACAATCTTAATTTTGCTAAATGTCATGATTTGCATATTTTTACTAATACTTCGATGATCTCAGCATTGCGTTCAAAGCTTTAACCCCCAAGAGTTTTGTGCAAACTTATGGTAAAAATTAAAAGCAGTTTAAAAGCAACTTGATGCTCCTAAATACATTTGTAGCAATTCAATTTTTAGGTCAATAGATGGCGACAACCAACCTTCAAAATGTGTCATTGAATAACCATTAAAAAATGATAAATTTTTAAAGTTTTTAATGAGTGTTTTTTTATGAGTATTATTGTTTACAAGGTTATCATGTTGAATGTATAAATGTAACATTATCAGCAACAGCAACGACTGAGCCCCCCCGAGGATGAAATTCTAGAACCGCACCTAGACAGAATATTAATTTATGTAAATTGTTTCACCTCATTTAATCTGTTGTGATGCATTCATAATAAAGTTACGTCACTGTTTATGTATCATTTGTTGTTTATTCATCTCGATATAATTTTTTATATGTATGCTTGTACATTTAACTCTGTTGAGGTAACAGTACTACAAAGTCAATGCCATACTTTCATAAAGTTTCGGATCCTCTGGTCCAGTCAGTCATGCAGGGTTTAACGCTAAGGATTTTAAGGATTTTTTCTACTGGCCGTATTGGGCCAGTGGTTCAGATTTTTACTTGCCAAGCCAAAATTTTCATTGGCCCCACCAAAAAATAAAAAGTATTTTGAATAATGTGTCAAAAGCCAAATATAATTAGCCAGCCTGGGCAAAGGGGTGGTTCTTTTTTCTTACAAAATGGACCTTTTTGCAGTTATACGCCTCATTCATTCATTCATTTTCTTTTCGGCTTAGTCCCTTTATCAATCTGGGGTCGCCACAACGGAATGAACCGCCAACTTATCCAGCATATGTTTTACGCAGTGGATGCCCTTCCAGCCGCAACCCATCACTGGGAAACATCCATACATATTCATCCACACACATACATTACCCACAATTTAGCTTACCCAAGTTACCTATACCACATGTCTTTGGACTTGTGGGGGAAATCGAAGCACTCAGAGGAAACCCACGCGAACACGGGGAGAACATGCAAACTCCACACAGAAATGCCAACTGACCCAGCCGAGGCTCGAACCAGCGACCTTCTTGCTGTGAGGCGATTGTGCTACCCACTGCGCCACCGCGTCACCGTTATACGACTCATTTAAAAAATATTTCCTAAAGATTTATAATAAAGAAATGTGAAATAATACTTGTTTTTTAAATACATATTTATTACTTCATATATCATTGGAAAGAAAATAGGAATCTGTTTTAAATTAAAAACTGTAGTCTATTGTCATTTTTAAGACAAATAACTGGCCAGCACATTCAACTGTCCTCAGTCAGTATTTGGCTATTTGAATAAAAAAATAATTAAAACATAATAATAACAATAACAATAATAATAATAATAATAATAATAATAATGTACAGCTTCATAATTTTTCGAGCCTCTCTTTTAAAAATAAAAGGACATTTTAAAATTCATGAATAACAACAATAGTCAAAATAGTATTTAAATCAATTTCAATATGATCCACTTTTGGTGCTTCACACCTTTTTATTGTTCATTTTTTTGTTTTAAGAATAAGGTCCAAGATTTAGAATAAAAGTTACTTGTAAAATGTTTTCATTGTTTAAAAACAATGCTGTAGCGAAAGATAACTTCACTTACGTCAGATTGTAAAATGAAAATCATTGTTAGCATTGGCCTGTAGTGATTAGCTGAAGTCACACAGAAGCGACAGCCAACAGAAGACAAAGAAGTTTGGTCTTAAAGCCTTTTTCGATGGGTTATTTTCTCTATTTATAATGGCATAGCAGTTAAAATAGGACAAATTAGCTCATATATGAGACAAATTCTGGACCTTTGTCAGTGAGGAGTGGGTCTTCCGAAGCCCGTGAACCCCCCCTGGCTACGAGCCTGTACATACACTTTTTATTCAGTATAACTTTTCTTTAAATACAACTGACAATTGAAAATTTTTTAACTGTGAGGTAACTAAAATAAATAAATAAATAAATTTATATACAGTGCTCAGCATATACGAGTACACCCCCCACAAATCTCAACAATATTATAAAAATCTTTACAATATTATATTTGTGCATAAACATTAGATTAGTCAGTACTGAAGCCAAATCTGGAGCTAATCTAACAAAATACCTTACAATAATGGTTCAAAAATTAGTAGCCCAAATTTATATGTTAGAGAAAAATATTAAATAAAATGTTCAAAAATAGCAAAAATCCAGAGACACAAAAAATATATGAAAATGTTTTTGCAATATTTTGCATGAATTTAAATGTATTATCTTTTTTTTTTATTTCTAAAGATGTTCTGTGACTAAAATATTATTTTAATAAATATATCTGTTTAATAAATCTGTTTTGTTCAAATGCACCAATATATATTACCCATATTCACTGAATATATATACATATATACTTATATATATACACACATATATATATATATACACATATACATATATACATATATATATATATATACATATATATATACACATATACACATATATATATACATATACACATATACATATACATATACACATATACATATACATATACACATATACATATACACATACACATATATATATACATATACACATATACATATACATATACACATATACATATACACATATACATACATATATATATATATATATATATATACATACATACATACATACATACATACATATATATATATATATATATATATATATATATATATACACATACACAGACTTTCTCATAGATAGCCTCATTTCAGTTGTTAGGTTTTGTGAAAATCTATCTACTGAATTAATTAATCTACTAAAAAAAAGTAGGCTAGAATTATGCATTATAAACTTAAATTAGAGAGAAATAACGGATGAACCAAGACTGCAGTCTGATCATGAAGCAGATCAATGTTGATCTTTCTTTTGAAGTATCAAAACAATAGGCCTAATACAAAATATTATAAGATAAAAATATGGAAAAATTATCAGTGTAACTTCTGTCAATTTTCCTACAGCTCTCCCAAGCTCTCCCAAGACTGTATTTGCACGAAATTGACTGACAGTTGAAGCCAAATTAAACTTTACTGACAAGGCAGCACTAGCCCGATAGGGCCACTAACAATCCTGTATAGTGTCCCGAGCGTCTAATACGCTGGCCTTATTGTCGAGTCTGAATTTCTTCTATTTAATTCAGACAAAATAGAAAGATTACTTATTGGGCCAAAATCATGTACACTATCTCACAACTCGACCTGCAATTAGAGGGATACAATGTTAGTATAAGCTCTACTGTAAAAGATCTGGGTGTTATACAGCAACTTAACTTTTGAAAGCTATATATTACGTCACAAAAACAGCATTCTTTTATCTCAGAAATGTCGCTATGTTAAGCAGCATGCTATATATCTCAGGTGCAGAAAAGCTAGTTCATGCTTGTGTGACCACTAGATTAGATTACTTTAATGTTCTGTTCGCTGGTTGCCCGACATCCTCTTTTAAGAAACTTCACTTTGCATGAAATGCAGCTGCCAAAGTTCTTACCAGGTCAAGAAAATATGATCATATCAACCCAATTTTATCTTTCATTACACTGGCTGCCTGTTAAGTTCCATATTGATTATTAAATATTGCTTCTTACCTATAAAGCTTTAAATAGTCTAGCTACTGTTTATCTAAACAACCTTCTGTCTCGCTACAATCCAACTTGCTCTTTAAGATTTCAAAATTCTGGTAGTACACAGAGTAACAAAGTCCACTAAAAAAAAAGGTTGACCGTTCTCATATATGGCTTCTAAACTCTGGTCTAGCCCTCCTGATAATGTCCGAGGCTCAGAAGCACTCTCTCGGTTAAATACTAGATTAAAGGTCTAACCAACCTTCTGTCTCCCTACAATCCAACATGCCCTTTAAGATCTCAAAACTCAGGGCTTCTGGAAGTACTCAGAATAGCAAAGTCCACTAAAGGAGATCGAGCGTTCTCATATATGGCTACTAAACTCTGGAATAGCCTCCCTGATAATGTCCGAGGCTCAGTTCAATAATAGATTAAAGAGCTATCTTTTTAGTACAGCATATACACAATGCATCACATAACTGTATGATGCATGAGTGTGCTTCATGCAGTTGAGTTGGCTTGACAAACAACAGTAGGACACACTCGTTCTCGTTATGCAACAGGCACTTTGTTCAAAACACTTCTGTTTTATATGTTTGTTTGTACAGATAAGAATCTAATCTAAAATTTAAAGCATCATTACTCCAATCTTCAGTGTCACATGATCCTTCAGAAATCATTGTAATATGCTGCTCAAGAAACCTTTACTGAACATGTTTTTTAATTTAATCAAAATTCTTTTATCAATAAGAAGCTTTTCATTGTAAACATATTCAGTCAGCTTTGATAAACCTAACACTTCTGTGCTGAATTTCATTTTTCAAAATGATCTTACAGATACTAAACTTTTGAACAGCAGAGTATAATGTTCAAAAAGCTTAGTGTCAAACTAAAACTAAATAATGTTCTAATTAAATCATAGACTAAAAAAAGACAATAAAAAAATCAATTTTTAGAGATATTTGTTTGATCACTAATATATAACGTCATGTTCTTGAGTTCCACTAGAATTGCTTAGTTTAACTGTAAATGTTATGAGAGAATAATAATAATAGAATGCATTTAACACAACTATCACCTTCAATTTAACTTTATTATCATTAAAACAAATGCAATTATGTTTTACAAATTGTCTAAGGTGTTGCAGGTAAATACAGACCAATCCCCTAATGTAGCAGTTTTCGGGGTTCCAAAGATTTGGTCCCAGTTTCATTCTAAACAACTTGATATGTTGGCCATTACCTCATTAGCTATGCATTGTATTCTACTTCACTGGAATTCAAATAAGCCTCAAACTACATCCCAATGGCTTGTGGATACCATGTATTTTCTAAAGTTGGAAAAGGTTAGATGCTCTGGGAAAATTTTTTTCTTAAGTGGCAATGTTTTATAACTTACTTCAACTCTATTAACATCTTGCCTTCCATTTAATAGATGCACTCTCCTCCTTTTTTAATTTATTTTGTAGTAAATAAATTTTTCTTAGTTTTAACTATTATTATCTTTTACAGTAAATATTTACCTTCAACATTGACAATGTACCTGAACATTTGATTGTGATTGTTGAATGACTGCATTCAGTTGGTTTAAATTTTCTGTAAAATTTTATTACCCCTTTCCATTATTCTTTTTCCCTTATTATTATTATTTTAGTTTATTTCCTTTTTTATCATATTTTTCTTCTCTTTTGTAAAAAAAAAAACTACAAAAACAAAGATAACGATATGTAACAATTTGTATTGTAATAGTGTTTGTTTTTTCGCAATGAAAAATTTGAACATAAAATTGAGAAAAAAATTTGAATAGTAATAGTTTTCTGGGGTTTTTTCCCTGAAGTGGGTTGCATTCAACATCTAGCTTCAATGGAAAAACTAAATGGCTACTGCATAAACTCCATATGTTTTGTGAAACAAATGTCCAAAATGTAAAAATTATCAGATGTCAACATCATCAGATTTTCTTAAATCTGAATCTTGAGAAAGCTTTCGTAACAAAAACATGATCACTGTTTGTTGTGATGATTGTAGTAATTTAACCACTGAATTACTGTAATAAAACAAATTAAGGTTGTCACCACCATTAAATATGTCAACTCCATCAGAACCTACACCACCATCAGTTCATTCATTTTGATATTTTATATTTGTTGGTCACATGTGAAAATGTAATTGTCTGCGAGCGTACTTGACCTGGTTACATGTATTTTGAAATGTTAAAAACATATTGATTGCTATTTAATGTCTGATGAGGATAACAGTAGGTGATGGCAAGGTAAAAAACATAAAAAGCATGTTTTGTTTTTGTAGAGAAAAATTGGGAGGCTGTATAAATGCATAGCTCAGTATGCAAGAAACAAAAGTTTAATCACAGTAAAATTTTTATCTTATTTGTTTTTCAATTTTAGTTTTGTCCCCCTTCAAGAATAATATATAAGTATGATTCATTTCTGTTATTAATATATATATTTTTAATTTATCATGATTATTCACAATCCAACATAGAAGTTGTGCAAATAGATATGTATTGGATCCATGAGTACCAGACATTACTTCCACTATGCTCACCGTCATAGTTGTGTCCGATCACAACAACAGCTGTTGAGACTGAAAGCAATCAATATTTGGAAAAAATATATAAATATCTGCCAAGTCTACCTCAACTTACTATTCTGTACATTTATTAATGGGTTCACTACTTTTTGTTGAGGCTGTTAACTTTTACACACACACACACGCACGCACGCACGCACGTTTCATATAGAAAATATTTTTAAACATTTAAAAATAAAAACAACATTGGTAGCAGCAGCCTCTTCACCATAACATTTTTGCCATGAAGGACACATATTTATGTCTTTTCTGTGTATAGTATGATAATAATATTCCTTCTATTGCTCTTATGCAAGAGCTATATATATATATA
>CAIGQW010014675.1:0-15402 GCA_903798125.1 Danio choprae | reverse complement strand
GTGTGTGTGTGTGTGTGTGTGTGTGTGTGTGTGTGTGTGTATGTGTTAGCTTTGGTCAGAGGAGGCTGCTGTGTTTGGCCAGAGCTCTGCTGGCCAGGGTCAGAATCCTGCTTGTTGAAGAGCCTCTTCATTGTGTGGATCCAGAAACTGAAGATCTGCTGCGACGGGTGATCCGTGCGGAGTTTAAAGACTGCACTGTCCTGTTTCTCAGTCAAAACCCGCTCGGTGTCCTGCACACAGACAGGTCAGGAGCCGCACTGAGACACATCCTGTTATTAATTTTCAAGTTTGAGGGATTTATGTTGTGTTGTGGTTTTCTTCAGGGTGCTGGTTTTGGACAAGGGACAAGCTGTGAAGTTTGATGCTCCTTCCACTGTCCTCCAGCAGGGGCCGCTGTTCAGCCAATAAGATGAGACCTGCTCTTACACTACAGTTAATATGGACCAAATATTTCAGTGTATTCATTTCACATCATATATTAGGAACAGTAAAACACATTATTTATTGATCAATTATTAGTATCTTAAGTTAATTTGTAAATTGTTATTATCGACCAGTTATTAGTTAATGAGGGTTTAATTATAACAAACAGATTTTAAAATATTCTAGCAAGTTGTTAGAATTTTTTAAATGTTTTATTAATTTATTTCAGCTAATTTTCGTTTTGTTTTTATTCTTTATTTGTATTATTTTTATATATATATATGCAGATATAATTATCTACATTTTTATATTGTATTGATTAATTTTCATGTATATTCATTTTATAATTTTATTATAATTATTATTAAGTTAGGCCCTCACCGTGGCGCAGTGGATAGCACGTTCGCCTCACAGCAAGAAGGTCGCTGGTTCGAATCTCGGCTGGGTCAGTTGGCGTTTCTGTGTGGAGTTTGCATGTTCTCCCCGTGTTGGCGTGGGTTTCCTCCGGGTGCTCCGGTTTCCCCCACAAGTCCAAAGACATGTGGTATAGGTTAATTGGGTAAGCTAAATTGTCCGTAGTGTATGAGTGTGAATGGGTGTGTATGGATGTTTCCCAGAGATGGGTTGCAGCTGGAAGGGCATCCGCTGCGTAAAACATATGCTGGATAAGTTGGTGGTTTATTCCGCTGTGGCGACTCCAGATTAATAAAGGGACTAAGCCGAAATGAATGAATGAATATTATTAAGTTATTAGTTAATGAAGGTTTAATTATAACAAACAGATTTTGAAATATTCTAGCAAACTGTGAGGGATATTTTCAATGTATTTACATTTATTTTCATATTTTTATATTTATTTGCAAAATACAATTATCTAGATTTGAATAATGTATTGATTAATTTTCATTTATATTATTTTTATATTTTAAAATATATTTATTATTTAGTTGATTAGTAATATGTATAATTTATTACTAAAGGTTTATTAGCAATTAATTGAAGCAAAACATATTTAATAAGCACACAAACATATGAGTTTACAGTGTTAACTTGAGTTTCACAATACCTTCACAATCTGTAATTGAATAGGGCTGATTCATTATTATTATATTATTAAATTACTTACCATACGTTTGATTAAAAGAGTTTGACTTTTGGGTTGATTATACCAAATAAATGACAAATAGTGGAACAAACTGATTAAGAAAAATTCTTGTAAATTTGTGTATTAAATACATTCAAATATTAATTGTAATTTTACTTTATATATATATATATATTCATTTTCTTTTCGGCTTAGTCCCTTTATTAATCTGGGGTCGCCACAGCGGAATGAACCGCCAACTTATCCAGCATATGTTTTACGCAGCGGATGCCCTTTCAGCTGCAACCCATCACTGGGAAACATCCATACATACCCATTCACACTCATACACTACGGACAAGCTTACCCAATTCACCTGTAACGCATGTCTTTGGACTTGTGGGGGAAACCGGAGCACCCGGAGGAAACCCATGCAAACACGGGGAAAACATGCAAACTCCACACAGAAACGCCAACTGACCCAGCCGAGGCTCGAACCAGCGACCTTCTAGCTGTGAGGCGATTGTGCTACCCACTGCGCCACCGTGCTGCATATATATATATATATATATAAAATATATAAATAAATAAAAACTCTTTTTTACCCACTTAATCAAAACTAAAATATTTGTCACACATATAAGCACACGAGCCACTTCACAATGATATCTTAAAAATCTGTGCTTGACTGAATCATTTGATTTATTTTTTAGTATTGATTTCACATTATACATTAGGTTCTTCCAAGCACACTTTGACTTATTGATAAATAAGATAATACGTTTGATTTAATTAGTCTCCATTGTTTATATTCATTTTAATTTAATTTCTTAGTATGATAATTTTAGCAATACATTTATTACAAAAAAAATCTCTATATATTTTGCACATTGTTTGTTTAAAGTTTCACCATACCTTAAAAATTTGTGCTATTTGAAAAGGGCTGTTATGACCGGAATTAAAAGGTTTTTTTTATATCAGTGTTTTAGATTGAAGTACAATATTTATAAGTAAAATACACCAGCATATGTCTAATGATAGCCAAGCTCTGGGTCCTTGTGTCCTTCTAAGGTCTGTTTGTGGTTTTGCGCAGTGGTGGTTTGAGCTGTTTGTTGACACATGCTCTTCTTCTCTATTTTCTGTGCAGTTATTGTCAGTTTATTGCAAACTGGGTTGCATGAAGCTGCAGTTTTTTTCACAACAGTTTTCCACATTGTTTTCCACATTGTAACAGTCTCTACTTCCATCAGGCCATTTTGGGCTTTTAGTCATTTTTAGGCCATGAAAACACTTGCCGAACTACCTTCATGTAGTTTCATAAGGTTTTAGACTTGTTCTTTTTGGCATATTGCTTTGTGGAAATGATTGTAGAAGTTTATACTCATTTTTAATTTTATTTTAGAATTTTCTGAAAGAAATGTTCCTAAAAGAGCTATGTGTACATGCATTCATGTGTTTCATGTTTTTTATTAAACCACTTGTGACTAAACTTTTTTACTTGTCTTATTTTGTGACGAGTCTAAATGGCCAAAGTACACTTGAATCCAAAACCTTACAAGTAAAATGTTAAATCTTACTAGCAGTGTTGGGTATAATTTGTAACAAAGTTAAATTCTGTATCTGCTGAGTGAAAAAGTAAAGTATCACTGTAATTGTTTAGGTAATTTAATTACTGTTACTTATAGTATACTTCCCTTAAGTACTTTAAATAAATTCAAGAGTTCTGTATAATCTATTTTCTTTTGTTTTGTTATACAACTCTATTTTGCAGAATAACTAAAGAAGGTTAAATGACAATTGAATATGCTAAAGAAACAATGAATTGAGTTATATTAGTTAATGACAATATATAAATCCCAAAAATGATAAGTTGCATAATAATTAAATTTTTAAGCAAAGCACTTTGATGGATGTTAAAAAAAGGTTTTATAACATACGGTGCATCCGGAAAGTATTCATAGCACTTCACATTTTCCACATTTGTTTTGTTACAGCCTTATTCCAAAATGGATTACATTAATTTATTTCCTTAAAATTCTACACACAATACCCCATAATGACAAATTTAAATTTATTGCAAATTTATTAAAAACAAAAAACCTGAAAAATCACATGTACATAAGTATTCACAGTCTTTGCCGTGAAGTTCTAAGTTGAGCTCAGGTACATTCTGTTTCCACTGATCATTCTTGAGATGTTTCAGCAGCTTAATTGGAGTTCACCTGTGGTAAATTCAGTTGATTGGACATGATTTGAAAAGGCATACATCTGTCTATATAAGGTCCCAGGGTTGACAGTGCATGTCAAAGCACAAACCAAGCATGAAGACAAAGGAATTGTCTGTAGACCTCCGAGACAGGATTGTCTCGAGGCACAAGCCTGGGGAAGGTTACAGAAAAATTTCTGCTGCTCTGAAAGTTCCAATGAGCACAGTGGCCTCCATCACCCGCAAGTGGAAGATGTTTGGAACCACCAGGACTCTTCCTAGAGCTGGCCAGCCATCTAAGCTGAGTGATCGGGGGAGAAGGGTCTTAGTCAGGGAGGTGATCAATAACCCGATGGTCACTCTGTCTGAGCTCCAGCGTTCTTCTGTGGAGAGAGGAGAACCTTACAGGACAACCATCTGTGCAGCAATCCACCAATCAGGCCTGTATGGTAGAATGGCCAGACAGAAGCCATTGCTTAGTAAAGGGCACATAGCAGCCTGCCTGGAATTTGCCTAAAGGCATCTGAAGGACTCTCAGACCATAAGAAACAAAATTCTGTAGTCTGATGAGACTAAAATTGAACTCTTTGGAGTGAATGCCAGGCGTTATGTTTCATCACCAGGCTAATACCATCCCTGAAGCATGGTGGTGGCAGCATCATGCTGTGGGGATGTTTTTCAGCAGCAGGAACTGGAAGACTAGTCAGGATAGAGGGAAAGATGAATGCAGCAATGTACAGAGACATCCTGAATGAAAACCTGCTTCAGAGTGCCTCAGACTGGGGCCACGGTTTATCTTCCAGCAGGACAATGACCCAAAGCACACTGTTAAAATATCAATGGAGTGACTTCACAACAACTCTGTAAATGTCCTTAAGTGGCCCAGCCAGAGGCCAGACCTAAATCCTATTGAACATCTGAAATCTGAAAATGAAAGAGATCTGAAAATGGCTGTAAACCGTTGCTTCCCATCCAACCTGATGGAGCTTGAGAGGCACTGCAAAGAGGAATGGGCAAAAATTCCCAAAGACAGGTGTGCCAAGCTTGTGGCATCATATTCAAAAACACTTGAGGCTGTAATTGCTGCCAAAGGTGCATCAACAAAGTATTGCACAAAGGCTGTGAATACTTATGTACATGTGATTTTTCATGATTTTTATTTTTAATAAATTTGCAGCAATTTCCAAAAAAAAATTTCACATTGTCATTGAGGAAATTTTGAAGAAATAAATGAATTTAATCCATTTTGGAATAAGGCTATAACAAAAAAAAAATGTGGAAAAAGTGAAGCGCTATGAATACTTTCTGGGTGTACTGTATATACAACAAAAAATCACATCCAATGTTTTTTAATGAAAAATTTTTTATTTATTTTTTGGAATCAATTATGAAACTGATATTATTAAGTAATATGTTTTTATATATTAATCTTGCCATGAAATAGCCATAAATTGCTAAAAAAAATAATAAATTTTTCAAAAAAACGTTAGATTTGTCTGACAATTGCACATGCTAATAACAATTAATTGAGAACAGAGAAATTGATGACAATATATGTTTAGTATTGACAACTCTTTTTTTGAATTTTCATGTTTTTGATACACTTTTTTTGTTGCAGAATAATTCTGATTCAGAAGTATTCTATATCTAACCAAAGAATGTTGTTTGCTATTTAAATGATTTAATAAAGATAAAGGCTATGTTTGAGACAAATCTAAAAATGTAAGGATTTCAGATATTACCTGTGTTGAGATTTATAGAGATTTTAATTCAATTCAGACATAGTAATTAAATAAAGTAATAACAAATAAATTACTTTCTTGAAGTAAATTACCCAACACTGCTTACTAGTAACTTTTGGAATAGTTACTAGTATCCATTGAACAAATACTAGCATGTAATTCAATGGTGTGAGTGTCTAATGAAAAGATTCTTGTATTTAAAACAATACTAGTATGTAATCTAGTATGTACAAAACTTAGTATGACTGCTAGTAGCTAATGAACGAGTGCTGGCATCATGAAAATAAATACTAGCGCATATAATGGATTGCAGTGTAAATCAACTTGCCATAATAAATACATTTCCTATTTTTACTTTTAACAAAATAAGAAGTTCACTGAGTATTTTATATAAATCTCTTGCATGCTTTATGTACACGAGTGCAGTTCCCTAAATGACCACCGGTGTCACTAATAACACTATAGTTTCTGAATCCACATGAAACCCCATTGCTCTTATTAGTAAACAAGCTCTCCATCATGAATTTCGACCAGTATTGCATATTTCATCTTCTTAAATCCAGTTGGGTTTTTTTATCACTTTCTTTTCATGTTAAAAGCAGTTTTTGGTTTCAGAAGTTCACGAACAAAACCAGTCAGTTATTGCCTCAGCAAACACTGGAGCAACTGCACACTTGTGAAAAGATTCTTGCGACACAAACCTTTCTCTGGACTTATAAATGAAGCCATTCAGCAGCTCCACCATACACCTCAACTGGTCTTGATAAAGCAGATATCAACAGTGATACAATATGAAGCTGGTTGTGGTGTTTTTGTGTCTGGCGTGGTTGTCCATGTGTGAAAGCAAGACACTGGGACGCTGTGATGTTGTCCGGACTTTTAAAAATGAAGGACTTGATGGATTTGAGGGATTCTCCATTGGCAACTGTGAGTTTTATTTTTGTTCTCATTACAAATATGCAGGTTTTGGGTATTTTGTGACTGTATTAGCTAATGACAAATATGTTGTTTCTCATATTAATTTGAACAGATGTGTGCACGGCCTACTGGGAAAGCAGGTTTAAGACCCACCGAGTGCGTTCAGCTGATACCGGGAAGGACTACGGAATCTTCCAGATTAACAGCTTCAAATGGTGTGACGACGGGACTCCTGGTGGGAAGAACTTGTGCAAAGTGTCCTGTTCAGGTATGGTATTCTTTTAAATGCGTTAAATGTTACATTTAGATGTGACAAATTAAATATTGGTAGCAAATTTCAGAAAACTAGCACATTGTATTGAACTTAAAATATAAAAGAAGAAAAACTTGAATAGTATTATCCAAAATTGCTTGTAAAAATCTCCAAATAATTACAAAGAAACGGAAAGAAAGGCATTTGAATAAAATAATTAAAATACTTAAAAAAAAAACATACAGTATAAAAACAAAAGATTGATTCAAAAGTTTACCGAAAAAAGTGCATAATTGTATCAGATGTTTCTGTCATAATAAATCATGTTTGCATTTGGTTATTCTTTCAGCTATAATGTGAATGTGAATATAAATTAGAAGTGGAAAATAGGCACATTTAAATATACCATCAGGGATTTTCTATCTCATAATTTTGCCTTTTTTCTCCCTTCCAATTGTGAGTTTAGATCTTGCAGACTAACAGAAAAAGTCTGAATATTATGAGATATACAGAAAAAGAAGGATTGTAAAGAGTAAAGGTAGAATTGTGAGAGAAAGTCCCTGCCCCAGTTTATTATTACTAATATTATTAATTCAATGTACTTTGTGTCTGATCATTCTACAACAACCTACAGTGGGGTTTGAAAGGTTAAGAAAATCTGTCATTCTAAATTCTATTCATTAACCTAATACAAGAACTAAAGCTATAATATCAAGGGATAAATATCATGGAATAAAAAAATGTTTTTTTAAATTGATTACTCTATTTTGTTAAAGTAAATGGTATTTATTTGAACATGCTACTTATTTTAAGATGCAAGAATTAATCTAATTTGTCAGAAAAGGTCAGAACTGTTGAAATTGTTCATTTTAACATGTATGGTTTTGTGTTGTGTTATGCTTTTTGACCCTTTTCTTTATTGATTGTAAAATTTTGCTGAAACATTTCTTCCTGAAAATCTATCCCATCTGCTAGATTTGCTTAATGATGACCTGAAAGCTTCAGTTGAGTGTGCAAAGCTGATTGTGAAAATGGACGGGCTGAAATCATGGCAAGTATTCATCCCTGGGCACAAAATGACAATGCATGTTTGTCACATTAACAGAGATTCGGCCTCAGTCTCTGCTTATCATTGCATTTCATGCGAGAATTGATCAATGTTGTGTTTTTTGACATAATGATTTTGATCTTTTTTTGCATTTGCAGGGAAACCTGGGATTCCTACTGTAATGGCCGTAAGATGTCCCGCTGGGTGAAAGGCTGTGAGCAGCGCAAACAAAGCCTCCGAGCCTGATTACCTACAATCATAATGTGCTAATGCATGTAGAAACATTTTAAACAGGCATCGTCATCATTAATGTTTGAGATGAATATTAAAGCATCTTCCTAAATTGTATATATGTGTGCGTCTCTTTCTTTTGGTTACAGTGTGAGTAATAGCTTTTTTGATAGTACTAGACGGAAGTGGTGGGCTTTTATTTAAATAGCTTTTGTTAAAAGTGAAATAATCTTTCACTGAAAACACATATCGATTGTCCACTGCTCTGAATATTAGATGTGTCTACGCTGTGCTCATGTCTCTTGCATTTAAATGTCAGGTGAATTAAAAATATATGAACTGGACACATGCATAAAATCAATAAAGTCCATCCATCATCCTTTAAAACTCCACCTGAGTGCAATTGCACACTGAATGTCATTGTCGTAACCCCATTCATTAGCATTTAATGGCTTTGACATTTGAGTTTGATTTCTGGCTTACGGATGCACCGTAAAAACGTTTTTTTGGTTTTTTTTGCAAAGTTGTTAAAGAAAACAAAGATTATCACGGTACGTTTACACAAAAATGTTATTTCAGACTTTCTGCTTCAACATGAAACAATTTTGGGGTTATAGAGGCTGCACATCGTTGAAAGGTGAAATGGCACTAAATGTTAAGAACAAATGGAAGTTGGTTGTATTTAGTTTTTTACAGCAACAACTTCAAATATGAGGCATATGCATTAATTTTGAGTGATGAAGGGGCTCAAGATTGTTTGTCTGTTATTGGTTTCTCTGCATTTATTCATGAAAAGGTTCATACTAGTCACTGCTTCATATTATGCATGATTGTATAAATGTATTGTTATGCATGAGAAAGATCACTTCTGTTGCTTTTATCTTCCTTGACTGTTGTCTTTTATAGATAAGAGCTTGGGTCCATATTGCAAATTAAATGGCTCATGTTTGTATCCAACAGTTTTGAGAAAAAGTCCCAATCCAGAAAACTCGCAAGACTTGCTAGAAATTGTTGTAGTTGTGAGAAAAAAGTAAGAATTGTGAGAGAGCCAGAATTGTGTGGAAAAAGGAGAAAAAGATAGAATTTTGCAATAAGAGAATTAAAATCTTAATTTGGAGAGAATCTATACATCTTTATACAGTTAGTCACAGTTATGAGAAACTGTGAGAGAAAAAAAGTCACAACTGCAAAAAAAATTAGGTCACTATTTTGTGAAGAGTTTTGTTTATTTACGATTGTGAAATGCATTATGGGAGTTTTATTTCTGCTCCGTTGACTTTTGATGTTGAAAATTCAACACTGCAGTTTAACAAAGTGATTTTTATTGGCATTTTAGTAGTTTGAGACCAGATATTGTTTAAGAAATAATATGGAGAGAATGAATAAATTACAGAATTATTATTACCAGTTTTTTATACTGTAAATTACAACATAAACACAGGCAATATATCACTTTAAACTATTAAAAAAACATCAAAAGCTTTTGGAGGAAATATCTCCCATAATGCAATTTAAAAGCATAAATAAGTGAAGAAAAAACAATCACAAAATACGGAAAACTGCTAATTTACGAATATTTTGTGTACACACAATTTGTTTCAATTCTAAGAAAACGTTAGAATTGTGAGACTATAAGCTCACTAACACCAGAAATAGTCACAATTTTGAGATGTCAGAGATGAGGAAAGAAATCAGAAAGGCCTATAAACTCGCAATTACAACAAATAGTCAACATTTTGAGAAATTCAATTCTAAGAAAAAGTTAGACTTGTAAGACGACCTATAAGCTTGCAAAAAGTCAATTGTAAGAAGTCAAATGTAAGAAAAATATCTGATTTGAGAGGGCTATGAACTGTCAAGTACAAGAAATAGAACATTTTTGAGAAATAGTTATTTCAATTCTGAGGGAAAAAAGTTTGAGATGCGATTTGAGATTTGAGAGACCTGTAAACTCACAATTACAAGAAATATTTAGCAGTTCTGAGATGAAGAATTGTGAGATAAAAAGTCTCAAAATATGGCTTGTAATCTCACAATACCAAAAAAACTGTTCTGAAAAAGAAAGGGAGCCTATGAACTTACAACTGCAGAAAAAAGTCACAATTCTAGGATAAAGTCTGAGTTGTAAGAAAGCCTGTACACTTGAAATTTCAATAAATATAGTGTCAATTCTCAGAAAAGAGTCATAATTGCAAGATACAACCTGCAATTCAAGATACTGACTCAGAATTGTGAGAGATCCAATAAACTCCCTATTGGAAAAATAAATCAACATGAGCAATAAAGAATCGACCACCACATTTCCATCATAAACTGCATTGAACTGTACTGAAGCTGTTTGGATCTTGTTCGGGTGGAGAATATGGAACGCTTGTGTTGTGTGTCTCTAATAGGCTAAAATCACCCCCCTCTCCAGATGGGAAAGGGTTTGTTTCTTTAATTCTACCCTGTGCCTCCAGAGTAGTGATTACAGTCATATCTATAATTACCAGATCCTGAGTGTGTGACGCCAGTTCTCCTGTCGAAGCAGAGGACTGATTAGTTTAATTGGCTCCGTAATTAGCAGTGTGCTTTAAAGTCTATGCTGTCACTAATTGTAGACCAGGGTAAATCGCATACAAAGTACCACATCTTTTCGGTGTTAATGAGGTCCAGTTCATTTGTCTTATATCTGGCTCTAACTCTGCCTGCCAGCTGGACCCCCTGAAAGCTTTCTGATCTCGGGGTCTATTTAAATTCAAAGCCGCAACTGTGTTTCTCATAAACAAATATAAATGGTGCAATTGCCAGTGGGAAATCTATACATTTGATTTGTGGATCTAAAATGTTTTTGTTGGTTTTGTTTTTCAAAAGAAAGTGTTTCAGGATAATTCATATTCAGCATCTGCTTATTAAATATTAAAAGTTGTTTATTGATAGGAAACTAATTTTTTGGGGGTCTGTGATGAATAACAAAACATAAAGCATGTTTAGGAATACATTAAAGTCCAGCTACTTGGAAGACTTTTAATGGCATCATTACTTCTGATAAAAAGGTTATGAACTTGCAGTTGCGAGAAAAAAGCTGCAGTTCTAAAAACAAAGGGCTTTATTTTAACGCATATCTAAGCGCAAAGTCTAAAGTGCATAGCACAAAAGCATTAAGGGAATGTCCAAACCCACTTTTGCTATTTTAAGAATGGAAAAATGCGGTCCGCGTCCTGGCGCATGGTCTAACAGTTTTGTGCTTATTAATGAGTTATGGGTGTGTTTTGAGCATATTGTGCATTCGGCATCAGAGTTTTATCTCCCATTCTCTTTAAGAATCAGTTGCGTCGCGCCATGGCACATTTGCTATTTACATGGTAGACTTTGTAAGTAGAAAAAGTAAATGCTTCACTAGCAAAAAAAACAGTTAAACAGACTATCTGCAGCGCGAGGATAAAGAATGAGCCTCCTCCATTTGGCCTCTTTACTTTCTCTTTACTTTTACATTGTACTTTACTCCTTTACTTTCGTGGAGTAAGGAAATGTTGGAAACTCACTCCACCTAAGACATCCATTAGCCTACATATTTATTTCATTTGTTAAGCGCAAAGATTTGTTTTAAAATAAAATGAATAATTAATGAACAATAATAAAATAGTGTGGTAAAAAAAAACTGAGTTATATCCAAACACACGTCCTATTCTTATACCCCATATGGTGATGCATACGTCTCTAAAACCTGACAGGTAGACAAATCTAAACTTTTTATTAAAACAAATATAAATATGCGTATAATAAATAATACTAATAACATTAAGCAAATGCAAATTGTCATGAATAAAAAAGCCCCCTCTAGGTGAAGAAGGCATGGATGTAGTGGTTTTTATATTTATGTAAAAAAAAAATTCTCCTTAAATTTATTTTCATATGTAAAGATATGTGTGTATTGCTGTACAGCTTGTGTGTATTAAGCAATGTGTAAGAGCATAGGCGAATAACTAACACGCTGTGCGCTGGACTTTAGACCAGCTTTTAGTTGGTCAATGGCATGGACTTTTTCAGTTCCTCAAAATAGCAATGCGCCAACAATGCGCCTTAACACACCTCCTTTTCAGGCATGAGTCCAAAAAGCGGCGCAAATGGATTTCCTATTTAAACAACGTGGCGCAAAACGTGAAAATTACAGTTGCGCTGGTCTGAAAATAGTAACAAATTGCACCATACATGTTGTGCGCCTTATTGCGCCAGGTTGCTAGAGAACTCATACACTTGGACACTGCAAGAAATAAAAAAGTTAGTCGTTAAAATATAAATTGTTGAATCTCTGAATATAAACTGAAATTTGAAAAAAAAAGCCTTAATATAAATTCTGAATTGTGCATAAAAAAATCTATATAAATTCTCAATTGCAAAAAAAAGCCTGAATATAAACTTAATTGCGAAAAGAAAAAAAATCCTAAATATAAATTTGGAATTGCGTTTAAAAAAGGACCTGAATATAAATTCTGAATTGCAAAAAAAAGGCTGAATATAAACTCTAAATTGCAGCAAAAGTAACAATTGCAGCAGAGTCAATACGTTTAATTGCAATTGTAAAAAAATAATGTTGCCAATCTGAGAAAAGGTTCTCTGATTTATAATGGTTCTGGTTCTCTGAAGAACTCTGACTTGGAAATGAAGTCACAATTACTATAGTGCCTATAAAACTCTCAAGTCGCAATAAAAAAATTTATTAAAAAAACTCATAATTGAGAAAAAAGGCTAAATACAAGGCAACTTTTCTCAAAAAGAGTCTTTAAACTTGCAATTTCAAGAAATGATCACAGTTCTGAAAAAAAAAAAATCAAAACTGTGCAATATAAACTAAAAAAGAGGCTCAGTGGTTAAGACACTGTCGCCTCACAGCAAGAAGCCCCGGCTGGGTCAGTTGGCATTTCTGTGTGGAGTTTGCATGTTCTTCCTGTGTTCATGTGGAAAAGGGAGTGCTCCGGTTTCCTCCGGGTGCTTCGGTTTCCCCCACAGTTCAAAAGCATGTGCTATAGGTCAGTTGATTAAGCTAAATTGGCCATAGTGTATGAGTGTGAATGTAAGAGTGTATTGGTGCTTCCCAGTACTGGGTTGCGGCTGAAAGGGCATCCACTGCATAAAACATGCTGGCAAAATAAAGCCCAGATAAATAAAGAGACTAAGCCGAAGGAAAATGAATGAATGAATAAACTAAAAAAATATGAACTGTGAAAGAGCCTACTTGGAATTGCAAGAAATAGTTGCTAAAACACAACATGAACTGAGACTAAGATTTAGCCTTTTTTATTTCTTTTTTTTATCCTGTGGTGGAAACTGCCTGCCGTACTTATGAACTCCATCTATCATATACCAACTGTATCATATCCAATCTACAGATTTCCCTTTGGCAACTGCACCATTTGTATTTGTGTGAGTAAAGTCTAATGATTTCTTTTATGAAAGTCTTTACAGAGCAGAGATAAGGATTAAAGACATAAATTCTTTAAAATCCGATTACTGTTTGTGTTCAATATCTGCTAATCGCATTATGAGTTGTTTATTGATAACCTAAATCTATTCAGTCTATGGTAGAAAAACAAAGCAAAGCATATTTTTAAATAAATGTCCAGTCAATATTTTATAGCCATAAAAAACACAAAAATATTTCCACAATTAAATATTTTAATCCATTTATACATGTCCAATTCCTGTCTCAAAAATATAAAAAATATTAATGGCACATTTTTAAGTCCAGACACACACACAGGATTACCCCAATTCACAGAAACGCATCCTAATGTACAACCAGAGGAATAACTGACTAATTTCGGTATCTGTTACAATGTCACTGATGCAAACCAGTTTAATACTACTACGCATTGATATTTTCTATATGCAGTATTGCAAAAGGAAGTCAAATATTCACATGCAAGAAAAGAAATAAACTGCATACACAACAGTGGCAGCTTAAAGCAGCTTCTTGTCATACAAAATAATATGTACATTTTGAAATTAATTCCTCTGTTTTGTAAGCTGCCGAACAAAGCCAATCGTTCCGGTGTTAAGGATATGACCGCATACATTTCAGAATAAATTTGATGCTATGAAATTATCAATCGTATGCACTATACATGATATCATGGCGTCGTTGGCAATGCATCATACTGAAATATTTAAGATTAAATATGCCTTTCATTTCTTCAATAAGACTCAATTTAACCCAGTTCTTCAAAAAGCTTTTGAATTTTTTTTTAATCTCTTTTAGCTCTTTTACTGTGTCGCAGGCTCTGGTTTATTTGACCCTATTTGCTGTTAGAAGGAACTGTTAATTCCTCTTTTTATGTGGCTCCCACTTGTACTTGCTTTAATTACTGTAATTTAATTGCTCACTGTGTTTGGTGCCAATTAGTATTTGACTGTCTGACAGGACACGTGAAATGCAGGTCAGTGGAAGTGAACAGACATCTGTACAGAAATGCGATACCTGTGTAAACTTCACTTGTTTTCTTGTTTGAACTTACAATTGGATAAACATGTTGCAAGCAGGAAGGTGCAGACAAATGGGGATTTAGACCTCCATGCCACTGTCTATCTTTGGCGTCTTGGAGATCCAGAGAGTTGATTGGTTGACGCTGGTTTTGGTCCGTGGTTTACTGGTTTAAAAATAAAAGCGTAAAATGATGTGATTAAAAACATTTTAAAGTAGTTTTTACACTTATGTACTGTGTGTTAATGGCTCTGGGGGGAGAAAAGCAGGTCACTGCAAAATAGTAATTTTCTCTTGATTTACTGTTTACAAAATTGTATAAACAGTGGATAGCATGAATGTGAACTTTCAAATAGAAAGTTTTTAATTAAAGCATTTATTTGTGGACAATGAGAAAAGGTTAAAATAACTAAAGGATGCCATGTTTTCAGACCTTGAATGAAGCAAAATGAATGAATAAATAAATATATTTACACCTATGGAAATATTAAGAAATAAATATTTAGCTTTGTGCTTAAGAACCTTTCTGCATACAATTACAGAAATCTGGCATGTTTTCTGACATGTTATATTCATTATAGTGAAATAACACACATTTTAATCACAACTAACTGAAACATTCGTTACTTTTTTCATTTTCTATTTAAAATTTTACAATTTACTTAAATCTATACCTGATAATTAATTACAGAGAAACTGAAGAATTTTTATTTGGTGTATTGTTTTTTTTCCATATATATATATATATATGGCGATATGATGATGCAGTGGGTAGCGCTGTCGCCTCACCGCAAGAAGGTCGCTGGTTTGAGCCCCGGCTGCGTCAGTTGGCATTTCTGTGTGGAGTTTGCATGTTCTCCCAGTGTTCGCATGGGTTTCCTCTGGGTGCTCCGGTTTACCCCACAGTCCAAAGACATGCGCTATAGGTGAATTGGGTAAGCTAAAGTGTATGTCGTGGTCCTCCAGATTGTGGGTTGAGCATTGGGCTAACAACTCACCTCATAAAAAAATAGATGTTACGAAACACCAATATGGTG
>CAIGQW010014673.1:0-10171 GCA_903798125.1 Danio choprae | reverse complement strand
TATGTATGTATGTATGTATGTATGTATGTATGTATGTATGTATGTATGTATGTATGTATGTATGCATGCATGCATGTATGTATGTATGTATGTATGTATGTATGCATGTATGCATGTATGCATGTATGCATGTATGCATGTATGCATGTATGCATGTATGCATGTATATATACATACACACACATATTATGAATTATAATTTATATATTATAAATTATATAAATTCCTTTAGTTTGTCAATATTATTTTTTACGATGTGGTTAAAAATAACTAATATATAATATTGCTGTATGTCATTTTATCATATCTTTGATCGGTTTATATTCTGTGTACTCTTCTTCAAAAATCCTCATCCTATCAGCAACTGGTCCGGTTGTGAGTGCGAATAAAGTTTTGTGTTGTTGAACGAGGCAGTTCGCGCATGCGTCATTGTCAGCTTTTCTCGCTAGCGGCGCTGATCTGCTCACCAACAGCACGTTTGAGAAGTAAAATCTTTGACATATGGTTATAACTCTCTGACGTTTCTGATCTTTACACGAGAGCGGTCGACGTGCTTTAACAAATATGCCGAAAAACAAAGGTAAGGCGGTTTTTAGAGACAGTCGTGTGAAACGTTAGCCTTGAAATTAGCAAACAAGATAACGCGAGCCATTGCGCGAGATATTGAATGTAGCAGCTTATTGTGAATGTTTGATTTTAAAATGTCCCATATTAATTTATTTCTAACTTATTTTAAATATCTTTTACTTTCTAATACGAAGTAAATCTTGCTGTCAGGAAATAAAAACGACGCGGCGGGCCGCTTTATGTGTTACGCAGTTTGATAGTAGCGAATTTGTTAAAACTACGTTAGCTTTTAATTTTAATATAACTTCAAGATCTTTTTGAGGGTTAATCCGTGTTTACGTTGCTATACAAAGATTTTATATGAAATTAACAAAAGATAATTGTCATCCATCACACAGACATTGTGTTGGACTGTACTTTGCTCAGTCATTAGGCAACATTTCATTATTGTTACACTGGTAATGTGTTTGTTGGCATTGTGTCCGATTATATGATGGCATCTGATCCAATTTTATTTCTCTTCGTTCAGGAAAAGGAGGAAAAAATCGGCGACGTGGTAAGAACGAGAATGAATCTGAGAAGAGAGAGCTGGTGTTTAAAGAGGATGGACAAGGTGTGCTGTAATACTCTTCCATATATACATCCATACATGCATCCATCTTTTTGATTGCATTCACATGACTTAGTTTTGTTATGTGTTGAAAAAGTCTCTTCTGTCTTTTAGAATATGCTCAGGTCATCAAGATGTTGGGAAATGGGAGACTGGAGGCCATGTGTTTCGATGGAGTCAAGCGGCTTTGTCATATCCGAGGAAAGCTCCGGAAAAAGGTGCCTTTTAGAGCTTCAGGCTGAATGCGGATTCAGCATTTTAATCTCTGTGGGAATCAACTGGATGCTGGATTGATATATAAGAAAAATGTTGGGTTTTGTCAATTAATTGATGGTGCTATGATAGCTATGAAAAGTTCCTCATATGTATGGTCTTTTTTTTTTTAAGGTGTGGATCAACACGTCAGACATTATACTCATTGGATTAAGGGACTACCAGGTTTGTTCTATTTAGTTAAATGTATAGCTAGAAATAATAAAATATAACTCATACTTATTTAGTTAAAGGGTAGCTAGATTTTTTTAATAAACATTTTACGATTTAGTAGAGTTATATTAATATGGTAAAATGCTGACATTCTTTGGTTTGTTTGTCTAATATAATATGAAAGGTACATTTCATGTAAAATATGCAATATAATTAAATACTTTAATTTAAAAGACTATAAATATAAAATATATTATTGTACAATGATGACCATGTTAATTTATGTTTGATTGTTCAATTTCTGTACTTAAATCCTGTTACACTCACCAGAAAACCTTTTTATTTTTGCTCTGTCGTATTTACATATGCTTGTAATTTATTATATTTTATGCAGATGCACTGCATAGGAAAAATACTTGATCATCCCAGTCTATCTAAATGAATGATATCTTTTCAAATAGAGCTATTCGAATAATCTGGTGAATTATATTCATATTGCAATATATGTTGCAGCAAAACAATGTCAGATTTATTTTAATATCTAATAGGATTTGTATGATTAAAGGGACTACCGGCTCTTGTTATATTAATATTTCAAAATGTAGTAATATAGTCAACAAGTGTTTATTTTGCATACTAGAATAAAGAGTCTGTCGGGTTTGTTTGTCCAATATTTCATAATATAATAAAATTCTACACAATAATAATGTGAAATATACATTATACTCATTGGATTAAGGGACTCTCATGTTTCTGCAGTATTTCATAAGTTCAATGTGTCTTAAATGTATATAGTAATAAAATATAAATTAATGTAATTATACTCCCTGGAATAAAGGGCCTGCCTAGTTGCACTGCAGAATAATAAATACATAATTCATTTTATTCATAATTTAATATGTAAAAAAAAAAAAGAATGGTTATATGTAATGATACATTTTAAAATATACATAGCAATAAATAAAATTTTTTAAATTAATGTATAAAATTTCAATAATTGGCTATAAATGATTACCTCATTCTGTAATAGAATATAAATGCATGACTATTTGCCTAAAAGCATTACTCTTGTACTTTGATAAGATGTGTGCTGTTTCTCAAACCTTTCTTTTAAGTTACGGTTTCTGACATTCTGCAATCTCTTAACAGGATAACAAAGCAGATGTTATTTTGAAGTATAATGCCGACGAGGCTAGGAGTCTGAAAGCCTACGGAGAGCTTCCAGAACACGGTGAGTACAGTACATTTCATCTGAGAAACATAACGTCTGCTAGACAGCTCTTGACGAAAGCAGCTTCTTGGCTTGGGATATGCTGATCTTTTAGCTGCACTCTATTAAATGCCAAGTCATTCCATTCATTTCGTTGGTGCTTTTGCAGCCAAAATCAACGAGACTGATACCTTTGGGCCTGGCGACGACGACGAGATTCAGTTTGATGATATTGGTGATGATGACGAGGACATTGATGATGTAAGTACTGATGCACTCTTGTAATCTGAAGTTTAAGATTTATTAATTGTTTTTAAGGGATTTATTAACAATTTAGAACATTCTCAATGCATGAGTTTTATTTATTTATTACTGTTTTGTATTAACGCTATGCCGTGTATGTTTCCCAGATCTAAAAGAAGCTGGGAAGTGAATATTTCTCAGTCCGAAGTGAAAATCCTTCCCCGAAGTCACCCCTTCATCATTATGTACTCGGTGGCTCAAGTTTTAGGTTTCTCTGACTAAACACACAACTGCATTGTCACATTCAATTCATTTTGTTATCTTTTAATGTATTTATATTGATTTCACATCAAGTGGAATTTAGTTACAAGTACAGAATCTATGGATTCGCAATAAAAAAAGATAACCAATTTTATGTTTGGTCTTGCAGTCTGTGTCCTAATAGACATATTCAAAAGCTCTGTAATGGTGATTGAGACACTTGTGAGAAAACTGATACCTCTAGATAGCCTCTTGTCTTTTTGAAAAGTCTCATCATTTGCTGGTCACAAAATCGATGCATTGGACGATGCATTTATTCAGAAAGCCTGTCTTTGATTTGCTCTGTTTTAATCCATCTTTTTCTTTTTTGTATTTAAATGATTGAGTACTCCTTTTTCCAGGGCTGCGTTATGAAAATAATCTTGTGTTACTAGCTTGACACTAAACTATAGTAAACATCAACAACTGAAATATTTGTAAGATGAAAATGGAATTATTATTATTTTTTTTACTTTCTAAAACGATAGCTCACAAAGCAAATAACCAGACGGAGTATTTTTGTATGCACGTAGGCCGATTAACGCAAGAATCAGGAGATTTTATTGATTGTATTCTTGCAGAACTGGCCCTCTTGACTGAAAACGGTGGTTGTTGGTTATAACATGTTAATTTTAGGTGCATTGTTTAGAAGAGCTCCCGATGCTTGCTTTTTGTCCTCTGCTGCTTTTGATCAGAAAACCTGTGATTTTGAAATAAAATTCAACAACATTCAAAATCCTATAAATTTGTGTTTTTAACCTTTGAAATCTCATTCATTGACACTATCCTCTAGGTTTGTTGTGAGCTAAATTATTCCCTTTTTCTCTCTAGTATTTCTAAAATATTCAAAGTTGTCTTTATGTCTGTTTGTGTTAGATGTGCGTATATAAAGGCAGTATAATTATAGTATCTAGCCACAGGCTTCAGTGATATTAGTCACTGTGTTTTGCTCGGTCACGTGTGCTGCAGTGTGAAAAACAAAGGTTGCCTATAGCACATGTGTCTGCATGCTCAGACAGATGTTAATACAAGCGAGAATAATATTGTGAAGAGAAAATGGTCAATAGTATAGATGTTTGTCATTGATTTCAAAGCAACATTAGACTGTTTAACAGCCTGCAAGGTTTTTGCATAATATAGATGCACATAAATGGATGCATGTAAAAATGTGCTACAGAGAGGTACTCCAAAAGGAAGAATGTACAATGGTACTGCAAAATATTGCAAACCAAAATGTGTGCAAATAAAAACAAGTACAGCAGTGCTAAATAACAATATTAGGATACATTGATGTATGTTATACGTGTGTAAATCATGATATGTATATAAAACTAGTATAAATGTGGCAAAGTAGCATGAATGTATTCCTTACTGCAAATATGGTGTCTGTGCATTTCTATTTTTATACTTGAAGACGTGAGACTTCTGTATATTTTTTGTTTTGCCAAATTTGTTTTGCTGTTCAAAATTTCTTTACAAAGCATATGCAACTTAACCATTTGTCATTGACTTACGATATAATATCGTGTGCATTTTGCGTGCATATATTGAGTCAAAAGCTAGTGACTGTCCAGTTATCAGACAATGGTCGTGTTATGTTATACTGTACTTCCCTTTGACAACAATGAAACAGGCAATGGCTTTTTTATTTCTAGACACCTTTAATGAACGTCTCCGCTTCAGGGGAAATAAACGAGATTTCTGCTCTGTGCGCAGCTGTCAAGCTTTCCAGATATAGCGCAATGTAAACTATGACGTAATGCGTTGCTTTCGCGTGCGCGCGCTCGTCACGCGGCAATTGGTCGAGCGTGTTGTAATTCATTAGAACCTCGCGCTCTTTCAACCTGCGCTGTCTACTGCTGTCTGCTCAGAGACCGTGATGAGGGTCGGATGAAACAAACCTGAGGTGAAACTGCTTGGATTTCTGTAGCTTTTTGATTTGTCAACTTAAATAGTGATCGATAGTTAAACGTATTTGAGTCGGAATGCCGTCTGGATATTGAGCATCGGAATACACCCAGAGAAAAACTGCAAATGGCCACCGTCGTGGAAAACCTGATAGGTACGTCGTGTTATGTTTTTATGTCTTTTTAAATGTGAGCCTCACCCAGATATGACAGTATTGATGAGCGGGTGACAGGGAGAACGAGCATCTAAAGCTGTTGTCATGGAAACAGGCTGCTGAGGTGAGAGAAGGATGGGCTTGACCTGTCCAGGTGAACTTAAGACCTTTTTTTTTAAATAAAAATGCGATTATAAATGCATTATGACAAAAATAATATATAGTAAGCTGTCAGTGACGAAATCAGATGTTAAAAACATTATAAATAGGATTTTGGAATGCATTTACTTTCTGAAATGTGCTATAAATATTTATGTATGTACTGTATGTGTGTGTATGTTAATTTCATTACAAAAATTATATATATATATATATATCCATTTCTCTGTGAATATGGGTAATATATATTGGTGCATTTGAACAAAACCGATTTATTAAACAGATATATTTATTAAAATAATATTTTAGTCTCCAAACATCTTTAGATATAAATAGATAATACATTTAAATTCATGTGAAAAAATCCAAAATATATTACACAAGCTACAGAATTTCAACAAAATTTTATATAGTTTTTGTTTCTCTTTTTATTATTTATTATTTTACCTTAACGTTTAAATTTGGGCTACAAATTTCTTGACCTTTATTGTAAGTTATTTTGATAGATTAGCTCCAGATTTGGCTTCAGTACTGACTAATATATATGCACAAATATAATATTGTAAAGCATCCATATACAAAATATGCTGAGAACTGTATATAAAATAAACATTATTACACAATATTAATTTAAACGTATTATTCAATTAAAAAAAAAACAGTCACATTATCTGCTATTATGCAGCCTAAAATAGGAAACATTTAACATTACAACTAATTAGGAAGCTGCAAAATGATCAAACCATTGTTTTAGCTAACACAAATTACAGTTTAATATGTATCAATTTAATAAATACGTGTAAAACAGCTCTGAAATATTTGACACATTTGTTTAATTGTTCTCAAAACCTTACACTTACTTACAGACAGGCTATTTTTCAGACTTATCAGAATAAAAGTGTCTGGTTGATTGTTTTTAAGACATTCGTTATGTGCATGTTTCACATATGTGTGCATATTTGTATTCCTTATAATGATTTTGTAAAGCATACTGTCTCATATGAATACATTGTCCTTAAAAACGAAGCAAATAAATCTCCTTAGCTGGTAAAAGTGCTTTATATTTGAAGGCAAAAGGAAACTGTCAGTCAGTGCCACAGGCTCCGCTATGATTCCTGGAAAATCGTTTTATGAAAAATCACATTTGTTTCCCTCAAGCACTATGACTTTGCATTTATTTGCATCCATTGCACAGTTAAAGCCAATAGCTTCAGCCAGCTCTATTTAGGGCTTGTAACAGGGTCATAAAAATACAGCTTAAAAATAAATATATAAGAGAACACTTGCGAAATCTCAGTTTTTCTAGATTTAGTAGCTACGCAATTGAGTAAAATGTAAATATAAGATCTGCTGACGCTTCTTTTTATTTTGCTATAGAAATATTGTAAGCAATAATCATTTTCAGAAAATGGCTCTTGGTGAAAATTACAAATGTTTTCATTCGGTGTGATTGAAAATCAGTAATTTTACTCTGAATATTTATTTATATTAAATGAAAACATCGATATATCTGTAAACATGACAGCTTTTCTTTTTGACTATTTTGTTTTTGTTTTGTTCTGTAAAGTACATGATGATTTTTTCTTTCAATCTTTAAATAAGAACATTGTCATTTACAACATAAAGTGACAAGTGGTCAAAATAACTATAAGGTACAGTAGCAGTATTTGCATATAATTTTTCATCAAATATTTGACAAAAGTTGCAATATTTTTATTTACAATTTTGTAGAAATGTTATCAGAACATTATAGAATAAACAAATAGTGTCATCCAGTATATGCAGAAAAACTAAATTATTTCCGTCAGTGAGTATTATGTGAATGTTTTTGTTTATTTTCACAGACGTTAAAAGGTTTGTTGATTGTTTATGTGCATTTTAAATGTAGTTTTTGTTTTTCTCACTTGCAAAAGATGGAGGTCCAAAAAAGGACAGAATTCGACAGGCCAAAGAGAGAAGAGAGGAGAAAGATAAGAGCCAAGGTGAGTCTTTTATTAAACATTCTCTATGCTTAAAACAGCTTATTCTACTAACACAACTTATTCTAAGTAACATTACAATAAATGTAACATTTTGAAGAACAATATTTTTCTTACACTGTTAAAAAAATAACCATCTAGATACAAGCAATAAATGCTTATCTGCCAGTGCAGTAAGACATTCATTCTTCCGTTTTCCTTCTGCTTAGTCTTTATTTCAGAGGTCACTACAACGGAATGAACCGCCAACTATTCTAGCTTATGTTTTACACAGCGGAGGCTGTTCCAGCCACAACCCAGTACTGGGAAATAAGACAATTATTGTAACAGTAGGAAAACTAAGAAATTTTTTTTTAATGTCTTTAAAATAAGTATTATAACACTTATTAGTGCATTTAGTCTAAATATCTTAAAACTAGCTTGTTAATTGTTTTCTTTATTTCTTATTTTGAGTGAAAAGGTCTTAAAACTATTGCAAACAGGATAATTCCTTTTTATCTAAGAATTGTCATTATATATTTTGTCTTAAAATGAGCCAAAGCATTTAAACTTAAAATAAGATTATTGTATTAATTAAATCGGGACCACACACATGCATATTGTCCACAATTTTTTTATTCCAATAAAGACTTGACAGTAATTACAACGCAAAATTATTACATGTTGCTTTCTAAAATGCCGAAGTTTAATTCAGCAAAACATTACAGAATGTATGATGCATAATGCAGAACTGAACTGTAATATGAACTGAATGAATTTGAACTTATGATATGAACTTACTGTAGGACAGTTATGCAATATGTAACTGTACTTTAAAGATACATTGTGAAAAATAGTGTATATTTTACAGTGAAGATATACAATGCTGTAAATACATACAGAGCAAGGTAAATGGTGCTGTAAATGTAATTACAGTATTTTTGCTGTAATTGATTTACAGTAACCGGCGAATTGAACTGTAATATGAATTAAATCAAGACCACACACATGAATATTGTCCACAATTTGTTTATTCAAATTAAGACTTGACAGTAGTTACCATGCAAAATTATTACTTGTTGCTTTTCAAGATGCTGAAGTTTAATTCAGCAAAACATAACAGAATGTATTTTGTCATTAAAGAACAAACTTAGGCCAACTTAAAACAAGTTATTACAGCTAAAATAAAGTCTTACAAATGCAAGGCTGGTCTTAAATTATGGTCTTCAACTGTAATTAACTTAAATTTGCAGGTAAAATACCTACCTTTAAGCTTTCCTTACTAAGTAAGACAAAAAGATTTCTTAAAACAATTCAATTTCTAAAAACAATCACAATAATCTTACACAATTACTACTGATCTGCATAATAATAAAACAAGATCAATACGATTTTTCAGCTTGCGCTATGATTGTATCTCTTGACTTTTGAAGAGTTTTTGTAGTGTAAAATGATGGTTTACCCAAAAATGTAAATTTAGCAACATTTGCTGGTTCAAAACCTTTATGAGATTCTTTTTTATGTTTATACACAAAACCAGATATTTCGAAAAATGTTCGAAAAACCATTGACTTCTATGGAATTAAAAAAGAATAGTATGGAAGTCAAAAGATAGTTTACAACCTTCAAAATATCTTCTTTTGTGTTCAACAGAAGAAAGAAACAGTGGATAGTAAGTAAATTACACCAGAAATTGCCATTTTGGTGTAAACTATCCCTTTAAACTCTGTTTACAAACAAAACATCCAGTTCTTTCTGTCAACAAAAGACTTGTGTGAAATAATATATTCCTTTCAGTTTTAAACCCGTGTTTAATTCCTAAATGGATTTGGTGCCAGTCTGGTGCATGAGTTAAAGCAGAAGGTTATTCCAGGGCAATAGACTTTTGCTCCATTCATCACTGAATCTGATGGCTCTTGAGCAGTGCAAGACTTCTGATAATACCTCTAAGTGCTTTAGCGCGAGTGAATCAGTGTTGTCAGCAGGTATGGAGAGGCTTGGTCTTTGGTGTATCAGGCGATCTATATACTGACCCATACGTGTGTGTGTCTGCAGCCCTGCGGGAGCGAGCGCTGTGGGAAAAGGAGCATCGGGCGCAGCAGCAGTACGAGCGTTCGGTGGTGGAGCGAGGCAGGCGTCTGAAGGAGCAGCGACACAAGGAGATGCTCCGCCGCTCCGCCGTCGAGGAGAAGAGACGCCAACGCGTGGAAGACGAGAAGGTCAGAGCTTTTGGACTAACTTTGTATCATTCTGCTTTTTTTTTCATGTATTCTTGTTTCTGCATTCCTTTAATATGCACTGTTAACAATGTTTGTAAATTACACAGTATTTAACTGTAATATTAACTTAATGTTACTGTATTTTAAAGTTTCATAGTGAAAATGTGTGTATATTTTACAGTAAAGATATACAATGCTGTTAATACATACACAGCAAAGTAAATGGTGCTGTAAATGTAAATACAGTATTTTTGCTTTAATTTATTTACCGTAACTGGCAAACTGAACTGTAATATGAACTGAATCTTACCGTAGGACAATTATGCAATATGTTACTGTATTTTAAAGTTGCACTGTGAAAATTACTGTATATTTTGCAGTAAAGATATACAATGCTGTAAATACATATACAGCAAG
>CAIGQW010014663.1:351059-363432 GCA_903798125.1 Danio choprae | reverse complement strand
GGAGCTCTCGAGAACTATCTGATCTCGTACCCCCTTATATGCTTATTGACCAGGCGGGAGCCCTGGGCACAATTATCTCCGAGCTCAGGGTTTTCTCCCGGGACAGCATGCCAAACCTGCTATTATTATCAAGCAATATCTAAGTGTGAACTCTTGAAGTGATTTTATTGACATTTTAGACGTTTTAAATAATATAATGTATAAGAAACAATATGAAATAAGTCTCTAAAATAACAGTAAATGTGCTGGCGGTTTATTACAAGCTTTCTATAGCGTAATATACAACACCGACCCAGACAATACAGCACTGCACACTATTACAAATGCTCATAAAAGTCACTTTCTACAAACTTTTCAAGGTTAAAGTTGTTGGAAGAGAGATCAAGATCCCATAATGCCATTCAAAGGCAGAAATAAACAGGGAAAAGTAAAAACATGAATCATAAAAGTAAGGAAAACTGCTAATTTATGGATATTTTTAGTGTAGCATTTTGTTCAATTACTAAAGTCATCCTGTTGATGGCAGTGTGAATACACCGAATGACAACAAGATCCATCAGTATTCCCATATTTACAATAGACCATCAATAGTGCCAGTTTTCACAGCCCAAGCTAAAAAATCTGATAAAAGCACAACATACTTTGTCAAAAGTAATAGTTTCCTTCATTCTTTTTTGTAGATATCTGTCTCTGATATATCAGTGTTTACTGTTAGGGGCTTGGACAAACACATGCTGGGGTATGAGGAAACAATCCAGTGTATAAAATAAGACTACAGAGAAGACACAGGTCAGAAAGTCAGTCAGAGATCTCACACACACACACACACACACACACACACACTGATCCTTTATGATGGCTCCTGCAGTTTTCCTCATCGGCTTTCTGCTGGCCACAATCAGCTGCTCGACCACAGGTAATGATCAAATCTGAATATATTCAATAATACAATATATCGTCGTAATAAACATGCGTGATCATGTTTTCATGGGCATCTCAAAATACTGTGAATAACTATTTATTAGATAAACTTCTACACTGAAAAAAATATTCACTGGATTTACTACATTTGTTTAAGGTAAGTGGTTGTAAACAATGTATATGGGCTGAATTTAAACAAACAAATTAAGTTGAATGTTACTAAAATTAATTAGTTTGTTTAATTTCAGCTCATATACATTGTTTGCAAGCAGTTACCTTTAAAAAAAATGTAGTAAATCCAATGAATCATTTTAATTCAAGAGTTCACACTTAGCTGATGATTGGTTATAAAGCTAGTTTGGCATGCTGTCCCGGGAGAGAGCCCTGAGCTCATAGATCCTCGAGCCCTGGGCTCCCTCCCGTTTGCAGGGCGAGAGGGGAGTTTAAGCTCAGGTAGATCTTAATGAACTCCCCCGACTTATTTCTGGCTAATAGAATGGCTAAGAAGAGATGTACACTTGCTAAGAGCTTGGCTATGGTATCGATTTGGTATGTTCAATTTACGTAAATTGCGTGTTTTTGGACTGTGGGAGGAAACCGGAGAACCCGGGGAAAACCCACACGAGCACGGGGAGAACGTGTAAACTCCACACAGAAATGTCAACTGGTTTAGTCGGGACTTTAACCAGAGACATTCTTGCTGTGAGGCCACAGAGTTAATCACTGGGCCACCGTGTGGGGCCCAGTGGGGGAGGGGGAGGGAATTCTTCAAGACGAAGGTACTGAGATAAGAGACCTGGTGATTTATGGTGATCTAGGAATCATCTGACTGGTGAATCAATCGTGAGCTGATAATTTATCTTCACTTAATAATTTATTAACAAAAATAATTAACAACCATATTGTATGCAGTGGTTGTTAATTACTGCACTAAATGCTTGAAGACTAAGCATATTTACTTATTTAAGAATATTTATATACGGACAAAAAGCATTTTTGCTCGTTCAAACTACTTATTTAAAATGAGCTGAATCATCACAACTCTTGAGTTTTTAGGGATAACTTCATTGTTTTATGTTCAATCCACTTAAATTAGCAAAAACAGTTCAGTTATTCATTCATTCATTTTCCTTTCGGCTTAGTCCATTTATTAATCTGGGGTCACCACAGCGGAATGAACCGCCAACTTATCCAGCATATGTTTTACGCAGCGGATGCCCTTCCAGCTGCAACCCATCACTGGGAAACATCCACACACACTCATTCACACACATACACTACGGACAATTTAGCTTACCCAATTCACCTATGGGGGAAACCGGAGCACCCGGAGGAAACCCACGCCAACACAGGGAGAACATGCAAACTTCACACAGAAACGCCAACTGACCCAGCCGAGGCTCGAACCAGCGACCTTCTTGCTGTGAGGAGATCGTGCTACCCACTGCGCCACTGTGCAGCCCACAGTTAAGTTAACTTAATCGATTTGTACTGGGACAACATGAAGGAATTAATTTAATATGTAGTTTTTACAAATTTAAGTGGATTGAGCATAAAACTATTAAATTGTGTTGTTTGAATAAGTAGTTTGAACAATCAGTGAATTGAGTCATTCTGTAAATTGTTTGTCAAATCTGCAGATTGTATTTGTTGTTGTTGTTTTTTTTTCAATTTAATCTCTTATTCAGTCATCATGTTTTTGTTTGTTGTTGTTGTTGTTGTTGTTGTTGTTGTTACTGTTGCATGTATTTGTAACCACCACACTGTAAACTAATGCTGGGTTCCATACAATTGCTTCATGTTGTCCCAACACAAATCTTTTACAAATTTAAGTGGATTCGACTTAAAATAATTGGGTTGTCCCAAAAACAACGTAAGAATCAAATCGTTTCAATACTTTTTAAATAAGTAGCTTGAACAAGCAGCAAACGTAATTATTCGAGTGCAGTTTGTGAACAACTGTTATATTGTACAAAAGCAATATACAAAAAAACTAGCAAGATTTAGATTGATCTTAAATGTAGACAACAAACATCTATATTTATATACTTTAAACTTATCTTGTTGGTGCACATTTTGCAAAACAATTGAATTAAATTTACAAGCCATTTCAGCATGATTTGTTTGAAGAATTCTGGAAATGTCAAAAAATATATATTTATGGGCATTCATTCATTTTCTTTTCGGCTTAGTCCATTTATTAATCTGGGGTCGCCACAGCGGAATGAACCGCCAACTTATCCAGCATATGTTTTACACAGCGGATGCCCTTCCATCTGCAACCCATCACTGGGAAACATCCATACACACTCATTCACACACACACATACACTACGGACAATTTAGCTTACCCAATTCACCTATACCGCATGTATTTGGACTTGTGGGGGAAACCGGAGCACCCGGAGGAAACCCACGCCAACACGGGGAGAACATGCAAACTCCACACAGAAACGCCAACTGACCCAGCCGGGGCTCGAACCAGCGACCTTCTTGCTGTGAGGCGATTGTGCTACCCACTGCGCCACCGTGCTGATTTATGGGCATATTGTGCTATTTAAAACTGCACGGATGGGCTCCGTTTGTTAACATTAGTTCATTTAACTAAAAAACACTTGCAAGATTTATAGATAGATCTTAAATTTAGAGTAAAAAAAATCTATATTGTACCTGCTTTACTTTAAAATGATCTTGTTGGTGCGCATTTTGCAAGACATCTGAATTAAATTTACGAGCCATTTCAGTGTGATTTGTTTTAAGACTTCTGTAAATGTGTAAAAAATATATATTTATGGGCACATTGTTATGCTCCGTTTGTTGAACTCCTGATGAAAACTAGAAAATGATGAAAAATAAAAGCATTTATTAATCTTAGGTGATGTTCACTTTTTGTAGTTAATGCCTAATAACTCAATAAAAAGTCATCAGAAACAGTTTCTTCCCTCAGGCAATCCATCTTATGAACACTTTATGATAGTAATTGTGACAAACATCACTACTTGCTCTACACTTTAGACACACACACTTATTTAAAACATACTTTACATGCCAGTTTGCACATAACAGCTGCACATATAACGCTGTATATAGTAATATACCTGTACATACACTTGTCAATTTGCATATCTGCATTCACTACTTACTTCTATTTTTAAAACATATTTATTATCTGTGTTTTGTCCTGTCTCTGTGATTCTGTTGCACTGTAGAAGCTTCTGTCACCAAAGCAAACTCCTCGTATGTGTGAACATACCTGGCAATAAAGCTCTTTCTGATTCTGATTCTGACTATTAAATGAGTTTAAAAAAATCTGCATTTTCAACAAACATAATCATAGTAACTAATAAATGTGTTTATTTCTCTGTTGATTTTAATGCACTGACTAATGTTTACTAGTGACTGTTGCCTACATTATTAGTGGTGTTGTACATTATTATCTTTCTTATTATAACTGTTAAAGTATCCTTTTGATAATACCGTATATTGTGACAAAAGCTTCAGTAATAAATCGCAACATTCGCAATCTGATACTGTCATAAACCTATACACTGTAATCTGTGTGGAATTTCATTAATTATGTTTACTGCGTTAACCAAACACAGTAAATCCACTTTGCATGTAATTCAAATTCTCAGATTGATGATATGAACAAGTATTTTTTCTTTAATTATACAACTAAAACTACCACATCAATTAATGCAACTATTGCAGCATGTTGTCGTCTTCTTCATCCATTTCAACACATCACTTAACAAAACCATTAGTTTGTCTAATGCAAACAACCTGTACAGTCTTAAGATGCTCTGATTGCTGATATATCATTTTATTTTCACAGCTCAACATACTATCGGATATCAAGCCAACAGCCCTTCAGCTGTACTGAGCACTGACACTACTACAACTTCCACAACACCAACAGCATCTACCACACCTTCAGCACCATCTGCAGTGGTGACAATGGAGCCTTCAACAGAACCAACTACAACTACAACAACTACAGCGTCATCTTCATCAGCACCAACTACAACAACAACTACAGCATCAACTACAGGATCAACTACACCAACAACTACAGTATCAACTATAACAACTGCAGCATCAACTATAACTGCAACACCTACAACAACAGCATCAACTACAACACCAACCACTACAGCATCAACTACAACACCAACTACAGCATCATCTTCATCAGCGCAGTCTACAGTCAGTCCATCAACATGTAAGTCAAAAACCTGAATATTTGAGTTGAACATCGGTTATATTGTAGTCAGGGGTGGACTGGGACAGTAGGTAAACAGTAAGTGGGGATGGGGGTTTGGGTGCGTTGAGTGATCGTTGTGACCCACGGTGCTAGTCATGCATTTATACTTCTGCATGCTGTTTGTGATGCTCTGCAATAACATTTCCGAAACGCTAGCTGGCAGAAGGTGTTTATGTCGCTCTGTGTCGAGTTTCTCCGCGGGTGTTTTGTTTTTTGCTTCAACAATTTTAATCATAAGGTAAACACAAAACAAAAGTTTCCACCTAGAGCTCCGACACAGGACTCAACACTTGTAAACACATGCTCCATCGGGCTCGCGGCTCTCAGCACCGCCCACACTCGTCACAGCTACCAAACCAACCAATCACAAAGCTTGCGCTACGCATCGTTGCAATGTGTAGTTACATTTTTTGAGAGGTGTGGGTCAGCGTCGGCATCAGCCACAGCGAGGGCTATGAGTAAGTGAAGTAAAGACCTGGGGGGGGGGGGCGGGGGGGGGGGGATGTTAGGGCGAACAGTGGCCAGTCCGCCCCTGATTGTAGTCAAATTTCTCTCATTTACACTCCAAAAATGCCAGGTTATTTAAAACCAAATTGGGTAAATATGGACTAACCCAAACATTGGGTTAAATTTGGTCCTATTATTTCAGTTACAGGAGTTAATTAAATTAATTAGCCCAGGAGTTGGATTAGTCCTTATTACATTGGGTTGAAATAACCCTGCATTAATAAAACATTTCTTGTTGTTGTTGTTTTTTGTTGTTGTTGTTTTTTGTTGTTGTTTGCTGCCGTACCTTACTTTGGGACTTCAGTTTGGTTCCATAATAAACACATTTTCTCTCTCTAATTTAGTGACCACAGAGACTAGTACCTCCAGTGATGTGACTGCGATCCCAGAAACCACTCGTATGTTCAACAATCTGACAACGACTACAGCTGCTACAACAACAACAACAACAACGCAGGCTCATGTGTGTGAGTGTTTCGTGGGTGTTTGATTAACTCTCTATCATCAACATACCCAATTTAAAAAACTTACATTGGTTACATTTTCATTCATTTTCCTTCGGCTTAGTCCCTTTATTAATCTGGGGTTGCCACAGCGGAATGAACCGCCAACTTATCCAACATGTTTTACACAGTGGATGCCCTTCCAGCTGCAACCCAGTACTGGGAAACATCCATACACACTCTCATTCACACACATACACTACGGACAATTTAGCTTATCCAATTCACCTATAGCGCATGTCTTTGGACTTGTGGGGGAAACCGGAGCACCCGGAGGAAACCCACGCCAACACGGGGAGAACATGCAAACTCCACACAGAAACTCCAACTGACCCAGCCGAGGCTTGAACCAGTTACCTTCTTGGTGTGAGGCGAACGTGCTACCCACTGCGCCACCGTGAGGCCCTCCAGTTCTTTAATTGTTTGTTTTTTTCTGCCAGAATGTCTATTTACAGTCCTGTCACTATTTCCACAAACGATTAATGGCATCCAAATACATTGATTGCAAATAAAACACTAGTTTTACTTACAGTCAAAGCCTTTGCAAGCATAGGCTCAAACTGTGCATTTCCAAAACACTGCATGCGGGAGGTTATTCCTTGTGAAATGACATTAACTGCTGTGTTTGATGTTTCTGTCATAGATGGAAGTTGTGCAAATCCAGATATGTGTTGTGCTGGAAGAAATGACGGCTGCAACCGTCTATACTGCTATTGTGATGTTGCTTGTCTGAGAATTGGAGACTGCTGCCCCGATTTCAAGCCCACCTGCACAGGTATTCATAAACAATGAGGACAGAATCACATCGGATTCATCTGTGCTGATTCGCTAAGCTTCCATCTAAAGTTGCAAATTTATTTTGTGCGCAAAATTAAAGCATTATAAAAAAATATTCCATATTCAATATAATAGAATAGTCATACCCCGTGAAACAAGCACAATAGGCTAAATTGAGTCTTTTATGCATATTTTCTTAAATGATGCACGTCTTTTTATGCTGCATCCTAAAATTCAATAGGTGAATGGAAACACGCTACCAGTGTTTTATCAGCCTCACAAGACAAGTAACTAAATCGTTTTGTAGAAATAAAGCACTGCACATACACTACCTGAGTTTTAGGAACAACAAATAATATCTTGACTTCTAGTTGATCATTTGGTATCAGAAGTGGCTTATATGAAAAGCAAAGACCTCTAGACTACGCTTATTTTACCAAAATAAAATATGATCATGCCTTGATTTTTAATTAATTAGGACAGTAAGGTCTGACTCTGCTTAGACAAAAGTCTTGTCTTACCAGAGTTCATCAAGATTCTTTGGATTCATCTTCAATGCCTCCTCCTTCATCTTACTCTAGACATGCTCAATAATGTTCATGTCTGGTGACCGGGCTGGCCATCCCTGGAGCACCTTCTCCTTCTTTGCTTTCAGGAGCTTTGATGTGGAGGCTGAAGTATGAGAAGGAGCGCTGCTATCCTGCTGGAGAATTTACCCTCTCCTGTGGTTTGTAACGTAATGGGCAGCACAAATGTCTTGATACCTCAGGCTGTTGATGTTGCCATCCACTCTGCAGATCTCTCGCACGCCCCCATACTGAATGTAACCCCAAACCATGACTTCTCCTTCACCAAACATGACTGATTTCTGTGAGACTCTTCGCTCCATGCGGGTTCCAGTAGGTCTTCTGCAGTATTGGGGATGATCGGGATGCAGTTCAACAGATGATTCATGGGAAAAATCCACCTTCTGACACTTTTCCAAATGATCAACTAGAAGTCAAGTTATTATTTGTTGCTCTTACAACTGGGATAGTGCATACTGTACATTATGACATAATAAATCTATGCTTCTGTGCCTTTTTATAGTGGATAACAGCCCAAAACCAACCCCTCTCCCAACAACAGGTATGTTTTTCATTACTCTGTATCATCTTAGAGGATGTTGTTCATACTCAATGCACTTTTAAGCTTGAGCTGCAGCACCGATAAACGAAAAAAGTTTATTATTAACACTATTAACTATAAACACAAACATCAATTCATTTTTCAAACATTTAAAATCAGGGTTTCTACAGATTTTACGAGGGAAAATGTAAGATCTTTTTAAGACCAATTATTGTGTTTGTTTTTAATCTAAAACCCATCACTATTTAAGACAAGGCAAGGCAAAATATTTATATAGCACATTTCAAACACAATGGTAACTCAAAGTGCTTTACATAAACAAGAATAAAAGAAACAAGTATAAGAAATAAAAACAACAAAAGAATAAAAATGATTAAAAACAGATTCAAATGTGTTAAAACACATAAAAGACATAATAGTGCGATCTGTGGGACGCAGCACAGTGCTCATTCAGTAAAGGCACAGCTAAACAGATGTGTTTCAGTCTGGATGTGAATGTGCCTGATGTTGGAGCACATCTGATCATCACTGGAAGCTGATTCCAGCAGCAGGGGGCGCTGTTAGTAGCTGAAGGCCGATTCACCCTGCTTTGACTGAACTCTTGGAATTTCTAATTTACTTGATCCTAATGATCTGAGTGATCTGTTAGGTTTGTATTCAGTGAGCATATCTGTAATGTATTGAGGTCCTCGGCCATTTAGTGATTTATAGACAAGTAATAATACTTTAAAATCTATTCTGAATGTAACTTGGAGCCAGTGTAAAGACCTGAGGACAGGTGT
Organism: Danio choprae; assembly: GCA_903798125.1. Lineage (NCBI taxonomy): Eukaryota > Metazoa > Chordata > Actinopteri > Cypriniformes > Danionidae > Danio > Danio choprae. The sequence continues at coordinate 354,550 of CAIGQW010014663.1, read as the reverse complement.
GATGTGCTCTGATTTTCTGGTTCTGCTCAGAATCCTGGATGAGCTGCAACTGTCTGACTGTCTTTTTGGGAAGGCCAGTGAGGAGCCCATTACAGTAATCCATCCTGCTGCTGATAAAAACATGAACAAGTTTCTCCAAGTCCTCAACAGATACAAAGCATCTAATTCTTGCAATGTTTTTGAGATGATAGTATGGTGATTTAGTTACTGCTTTTCATTCACTGTCATTATATGAATCACCAAGAACAACAATATCAGCTCACAATTGTCTGTAATGTCATACCGAAGAAAAAAGTCAGCTACATTTTGGATGAGCTGTGAGTGATTTAACAGGAAACTTTCATTTTTGAGTGAACTATCCCTTTGAGGCCTTAATTTACTTACTTTTTAGGACCTGCAGAAACCCTGACAATATAATATTATTAAATGGATAGTTCAAATCAGGACATCATAATAATACAGCCAAACCTAAAATATGAGTGTAGTGAAGTGGAGACACTTGCAGCGCACACCGGCCTTGAATCCTACGGAGGGAGCTCTGAACTATAAGAGGAGGAACGATGGCAGAGGAAGCTGAGAGAGGTCCAGGCCTGGACAGTTATGTTTTGTTTGCCATCGTTCCTCCTCTTATAGTCCAGAGCTCCTTCCGTGTGATTCGAGGCCGGTGTGCGCTGCAGGTGTCTCCACTTACGCCGCGACCTCATTCCGTTCCCACGGCTCTCGGCCCCGCCCCCTCACCACAATGAGAATCATTGGTAACACTTTATTTTGATGGTCCATTTGAGTATTAGTAGACTGTCTGCTGTATATCTGCTGATATGCTCCTTCAACAGACATTTAATGAAACTATAAGTAATTTTGCGAGTACATGTCAACTTACACTAACCCTAACCCCAACCTAACAGTCTACTTATAATCTAATGAGAATTAGTTGGCATGTAGATGCAATGTAACTTAAATTCAACAAACGGACCATCAAAATAAAGCGTGACCGAATCATTTATAAAGTCACTCATTAGTCAGAAAGAAATCATTGTGTGCTTGTGTCTAATGCTAGAATAATGACTGTATTGACGTCTGTGTTTCTTCTGTAGGCTCGTGTTCAGGTCCGACTGTGCTGTGCTGTGCTAGCATGAACTACAACTGTTTCAGAGGCTGTTTCTGTGATGAAGTCTGCAAACACTTCAACGACTGCTGTCCCGACTACAGCAGCACCTGCTGTAAGAGCCCTCATACAGATATTCACCTTTCATCTTAATGTCTATAGCGTTGTAGATTGTATCAAAGCAGCTTAACAGATGAAGTTAACATAGTTTCAGTCCAGTTTTTGCAGTTGAAGTTCAGTTTAGTGTAATGGAAATGTCACTGCTGAAAGCCCAAACTAGTCCTATGGTCCCTGATTTAGACTTGATTGTGCTATGTTTGTTTGGGTCAGCTGAATTAGGAGCTCTTTTTGGGTTAAAACAGTGTTTCTTGATCCCGGTCCTCGCACCCCACTGCTCTGTATATTTTGCATGTCTCTCTTATTTAACCCAGCTGATTTAGATTCAGCTCATTGGACGAGCTCCATGCATGAACTGTATTCTGATTGACAAGTTCCCTAGGCAGTGTGCATTCTTCCCTACTCCCCTCTCTTTCATTGCTCTCTACCGGAGAAGAAACCTTTAGTTCACTTTGAAACATTCGGTCACGGATTTACACAACAGCACTGCCTGCAGCATAAGACTAGAGAAGCGTGAAGTGTGACATAATGTACCTCTGTAAATAAATAAATACAATAGTGGGCAGTGGGTAGCACGATCACCTCACAGCAAGAAGTTCGCTGGTTCGAGCCTTGGCTGGGTCAGTTGGCATTTCTGTGTGGAGTTACAAGTACAAGTCCAAACACATGCGCTATAGGTGAATTGGGTAAGCTAAATTGTGCGTAGTGTATGAGTGTGAATAGTGTGTGTGTGGATGATTCCCAGTGATGGGTCCAAACACATGCGCTATAGGTGAATTGGGTAAGCTAAATTGTGCGTAGTGTATGAGTGTGAATAGTGTGTGTGTGTGGATGATTCCCAGTGATGGGTTGCAGCTGGAAGGGCATCCGCTGTGTAAAACATATGCTGGATAAGTTGGCGGTTCATTACGCTGTGGTGACCCCAGATTAATAAAGGGACTAAGCCGAAAAGAAAATGAATGAATGAATGAATGAATGAATGAATGAATGAATATAAATTGACATTTCACATACTAAAATGCATTTGAACAAAACATATATGCAAACTGAAATCATGGGGGAATATCATGTGCATCCACATTGCAGGGCACTTGTTGTTGAATAAGAGAAACATACTAAATGTGCAGAGCAGTGGGGTGCGAGGACCGGGATTGAGAAACACTGGGACAAAATATGTTGATAGATTTAGAGGAATGCATGTTAAAGTATTAGGGGAGAGCGGAGATGAAAATAACAGAGATTTTCTCAAATTCTCCATTCTCTCTGACTGCGTCTTTGATCATTCACACTGTGATAATTCACCTGAACGTCATATATTGAACCTTACTAAAACCGCGACCCTAAAACCATGATACAAACCGAACAGTGAGCAATCTTTACCGTGGCTTTTATCTTTACCAATCTTTACCTAGTCATTACAGAGGACAGTTTTGGCGATGGTTTGTTTTATGTGCAATTTACTCAGAATGTATTATGTATGAATGTTTTATGAATGGCCAGAATGAACCTTATGCACTGGGACTGTTCATTTTGAATAAGCCCACTCAAGCGCTTCCAGTGAACTGTAATGCCATCACAAACTCACCATGTTTAAGATGGAGTTTGTTTAAAACCAATGATCTTCAATACCTGAGCACAATATAAAGTGGGCTTCACTGCATTAAATTCCATTGATCTGCACCATGTCTTTAAAAGATGGAAACTGATTTTACCACAGTATTATCAGTGGAGTTTCAGCACTTGCCTGCTTCTCCAGACAGCGCTTGCATTTAAATGGCTTTTCAGCTCATTTTACACTTGAACAACTAAATGAATGTTTAAGTCTAATGGACTATAATCTGATTAAATCGTCAATGCTGTAAAAGGAACCTTATAAAATTCACTGAAAGTTAGCTGAAAAACACTTCCATGCATTGTATTTGTTTCAAGAGGAATACAACATTCACCATTGCATCAACCTTGCTCTGTCATCTGCTTTATAGTTGTCAACTCTACAACTTCACCACCTTCAACCAACTCCCCTACAGTCTCTCAATTCACCTCCAGTTCTCCCTCCACTTCCACCCAATATACCTCCACCTCAACTTCTCCATCCACTACCACCCAATATACCTCCACCCCAACATCTCCGTCCACTTCCACCCAATATACCTCCACCCCAACATCTCCATCCACTTCCACCAAATATACCTCCACCCCCACATCTCCATCCACTTCCACCAAATATACCTCCACCTCAACATCTCCATCCACTTCCACCCAATATACC
>CAIGQW010014663.1:337344-350959 GCA_903798125.1 Danio choprae | reverse complement strand
AATATACCTCCACCTCAACATCTCCATCCACTTCCACCCAATATACCTCCACCTCAACTTCTCCATCCACTACCACCCAATATACCTCCACCCCAACATCTCCATCCACTTCCACCCAATATACCTCCACCCCAACATCTCCATCCACTTCCACCCAATATACCTCCACCTCAACTTCTCCATCCACTTCCACCCAATATACCTCCACCTCAACTTCTCCATCCACTTCCACCAGATATACCTCTACAGTCCAACCCAAAGGTAATTGACTAGTGTTTGTGTTCTACCATTACCATTTTAACCAAATGGTCTCTCGAGTACAGCGAAACCTGCAATCGCTAAAAATGTTTTGGTTATTTTACAGATGTTCTTACAATACTGACTAATCTGGAGGTGGAGGTTTTGGCTGAGGAGTCGTCCACTGAAGGTGAGCGTCAGGCTGCACTGCGCCAGGTGAGAAGGCTGTTATGGATATTTTCAAAACCACATTTTCTTTCTACGCGCTTTGGCCGCTTGTCCACGCGAAAATGACGTATCAGGTAACTGAAAATGAAACTCTCTGAAAACGCTGTTTCTGAAAACAGTCTGGGTTCAAATTGTCTGAAAATCTGGGTACATTGTAGTCACGAACACAACTGGAATGTTTGCTTCATGACATTAGCATGCACAGTTTTCTCCTTTCTGATTGGCCAACACAAAATCAGCATCGCAGTCAGTGTAGTGGAATATAAACAACAAACTATTTTCCTCAGCATTTTTGAAGGATGCAACACAAAGACGCTGCAACTAATGGCCTGTACGGTACGGGTCGCATTTATCAGGCTTGCCTTTCCACTGCGTTGTGTACGACAAAGTTTCAGTGGACGTCATTCTCGCTCGAGGAAATGTCAAAGTAAAGCTGTACGGGTCGTTCACATATCATATGAGAAGCACTTCTCACAAAACAGATGCTTTATACACATAAATACTTGTTCATTACTGACCTTTCTATGAACAGGATTTGATTATAACTGCAGATCAATGATCAAGGCGAAATAGCCTACTGTAACGTCTGCGATTATATAAAATAAATAAATAAATGCAACATATATGAACACATACAGACTGTCAGTGTTCGTCCGTGTCATCATTTGTTTTCTTCATGTGCTTTCTTTGTCCTTTTCCCGCCACCGTCAGTGTTCATTTGTTCCACCTGTGTTTCATCCCCTGTGTGTCATTAGTTTAATCACCCCTGTCTATTTATACCCTTTTGTCTGTGTCCATTGTCGTCCGGTATTTTGATTCGTTTGTATCCTGTGGTCCGTGTGGTTTTGTCGTCCCCGTATCCAGTATTTGTTCCCGTAAGTGTATATCAATAAATCCGTTTTGTTAATGTACCCCGTGTTCAGTCTCGTCATCTACCAGCCAAGCGTTACACAGACCCGTACAGTCTCCGATATGTTACCAATTACAGAAAAACTACACACAGCATACATTTAGACCTTATTTGGGTTCAAAAACACACAACATATAGCCCACAGTCGGTGCAAACCTCTCATCAGTATCTTTAATCTTCACCAGCACATGTAACCTCTGTTAGAGAGTAATTCCGTCATTCCGAGTTCATAATAGTCCAAAAGGTGATGATAATAGTTAAACATGGCCGTTTGTTCAGGTTTTAGGTTGCTGAAAGAATCATTTGCTCCTTTGCTGTGCATCACTCTCGCGTTTGTCTGTTTCTGAAAGGATTGGATGTCAGAAGCACTTCAATAATCATGCGTTATTATATGTATTATTACGGTGTAATGTCTCGACTGTGTATTTGAAAATGGCGGTTCCTTTGTTTTCATTCTCCTGGCTTGTTACACGCACTACCACAGTGGAAACGGCCATAACAGCGTACCGAACCGCACCATACCACTCAGTGGAAATGGGCCATTAATTATAAAGACAATTGTCAATTAAAAAAAAAAGGTCTCTTTACTGTGCTTTTTTTCACCTGTTGACTTCCTAATTCTTGTCATCTTGTTTGTCAGGTTTTCTCAGATTTGCTGAAGAGTTTAGCAGTAAATGACACTGACATCTACTCGTACGAGGTCACGAGAATTCAGCCATTATCACCATGTGATTGAGTCAGAAATCAACCCAGATGAAGACATTCACACTGCTGCTGGACTTTGACTATTTTAAGAAGAGATCTGATCCTTTATAGTCACGGTTCAACTCATTTGTGCATTTCTAACACAAAATCATTGTATGTGCTTTAATCTAAGACACACACACACACGCACACACACACACAGGCTACATAACTGATGGGAAGTATGTAAAGAATTTAGTAAGGAAACCGATTTATTATCTCTTGTCATGTAATTCCTTGTTCCTCCTCCATTTGCACAGATCAGAATCTGCTCATGTACATGTGCTTTTTGAGATTGTTGTATAATGATTACACTGCAAATAAACACCAGATGAGGAAGAACTCTCGTCAATCCATTCACACAAACAAAAAGGCACAAATCAAATGGCTAACCCCTTAACTGCTATCATCTGCCTGCAGGATACTTAAGTTTACTTCACTATATTGCAATTAAATCCTAATTTAATCATGACAAGCTATGTATCATTGGAATGGTACATTACTCCTGAATACATATTTTACCAGTTATTTTTTTGTGTGTTACAAAAATGTTACAATCCATTTACTGTCTCGCTATAGCTAGTAGGAACATTTGCGCTTAAGTCATAATATTGTAGTCTAAACATACAGCAGTCACGACAAACTATATGTCATTTGAAAGCTTAAAATATCCAGTTTCCATATTTTATGGCCAATTTTTGCTAGATAATACTGAGAAACAGTTATTTATTAATATGTGACGAGGATACTTAAGTCAAAGCATTACTTTGCTACAGCAATCTACATGTTAAATCACATAAACGCGTTAGAAACCCTTAAAATATATCATCCTTACAGTATTTTGAGGAAACAATTATTAGAAAATGTATTAAGTATTATGAAAAAATTACATATTCTTAGTTTGTGATGCAGTCCTATAATAACTATAACGTGTATCCTGGTTTCTCAACAGTTTTGTAAATAAAATATAATAATTTAGATGCTAAATTTAAATCAAATGCCACCAAAATGCCCATATTTCTTTCAAATTTGATGTCTACTTTACAAATATGGGCACACATATATGAAAAATGTTTCATATCACTCAAACCATACACAGAAATAGGGGGCGCCCTTATATGATCACCAATGGAAACTGAAGTGGTCATCTAGTGCTCATGTCTGGTACTGCACGGAAATAAAATCTCACTGAAAGCTCATTTCTTTTGAGATATCAACTTTAAATTTGGTATAGAGTTTGGTCAAACATGTAACTTTGATTTTAGACTATAACTGTTTTGTAAAATACATATTTTATATCATATAATAAAATATACCTTTATTGTTTGATTATTTTTATAAGGTTAAAGGCACATAACCTTTATTTTATTTAAATGATGGTACTTTAAGTGTCTTCTTTAAAATCACTAAAGCACTTTAAAAGCACTAAAGACTGGTAATTATTGAAGCTGAGCGTGATTATCATGTTCAAAAAGTGACACCGACAGTTAATAACCACTATAAGAACAACAATGGCTAATTTACCTTAGATTATGCGAAAACATGAGGTAATTACTGTGTGTCTGCGAACGCTTCCTCTCCCATGCTGGATAGCTCAATAGTACTTTTACAAACTTTACATGTAGTGTTTCTGTCATCTACTTCTTAACACCCAGTCTTTAAAGTGGTCATCTTGAAGCTCAAAATAACTACATATACCAAATTGGTTTGGTAAAAACTAATTGTATTAATTAAATGATTATAACTGTAAGATTTTCTTCCACCACCACCTCCTATTAGGTGCTCCGTAAGTCAGAAGCTAGCAATGACAAGGAAATTTCAATCGCGCTGGACTTTTACCATTTTAATAAATGTTTGATTATTTATAGTGACGATTCAACATTGCATTTCTAACACAAAATGATTGCATGCGCTTTAATCTAACACGCACGTAGCCTACATAGCCGATAAGTATGGAAAGAATTTAGTAAGAAAAGATATTTATTATCTACTGTCATGTAATTCCTTGTCCCTCCTCCATTTGCACAGATGCGAATCTGCTCATGGACTTGACACTGTCTTGGTTTTTTGGTTTTCTGAAATATAATATGATAAAAACCAGATGAGGAAGAACTCGTCAACCCATTTAAACAAATGATTGAATCTTGGATTTGGTGACTGCGTCAAGCAGACATTCCTATTCGAGTCCTGAATTGATGTCTATTATTTCATTCATTCATTCATTTTCATTTCGGCTTAGTCCCGTTATTAATCTGGGGTCGCCACAGTGGAATGAACCGCCAACTTATCCAGCATATGTTTTACGCAGCGGATGCCCTTCCAGCTGCAACCCGTCACTGGGAAACATCCACACACACTCATTCACACACATACACTACGGACAATTTTAGCTTACCCAATTCACCTGTACCGCATGTCTTTGGACTTGTGAGGGAAACCGGAGCACCCGGAGGAAACCCACGCCAACACGGGGAGAACATGCAAACTCTACAAAGAAATGCCAACTGACCCAGCCGAGGCTCGAACCAGCGACCTTCTTGCTGTGAGGCGAACGTGCTACCCACTGCACCACCGTGAGGCCTGTCTATTATTTATTTAATGATTTTTGCATTAATCAGCAAGTTAGGTTCTGCTTTTAGCTGTTTTTAAGATGTTTTGTGAATACAGGCCCTGAAATCCTGAATTGATTATGGTTATTTTCAGAAAGTGCTGTTTTAGAGCCCTCGTTTCGCTCAGAATTGAGAGATTTATTAAATGTTTTTATTAGCTCTTCTTTTTTTGACTGTGTTTATTTTGAGTAATGCTTTTCTGTGCTTCTAGTCTGTATTTTCCAGGCATTTTTATGCCATTTTAAGTCAAATTTATGAATTTTTAAGACTTTTTTAAGACTATTATGAATGAAATTTCAGATTATACTGTACAGGGCTAAACGCTAAGTATTTTTTTCGGAGCCAGCAGATAAGATTTACCCTATCATAAAAAAATGTAATAAGATATTTCTTATTTTAAATATAAAAAAAAGCAAACCCTAGTTGTTTGCATTTACATAAAAAACCCTATAACTTTTAATGTATATTTTTATATAAGATAAGATTTTATTCATTCATTCATTTTCTTTTCGGCTTAGTCCCTTTATTAATCTGGGGTCGCCGCAGCGGAATGAACCGCCAACTTATCCAGCATATGTTTTACGCAGCGGATGCCCTTCCAGCTGCAACCCATCTCTGGGAAACATCCATACACACCCATTCACACTCATACACTACGGACAATTTTTACCTTACCCAATTCACCTATACCGCATGTCTTTGGACTTGTGGGGGAAACCGGAGCACCCGGAGGAAACCCACGCAAACACAGGGAGAACATGCAAACTCCACACAGAAACGCCAACTGACCCAGCAGAGGCTTGAACCAGCGACCTTCTTGCTGTGAGGCGAACGTGCTACCCACTGCGCCACTGTGAGGCCCATAAGACTTTATATATATATTAATAGATTACATACATATTGTGACGCATTGCTAGAGAAACAGAATATTGAATGAGAAAGCAGTGGGCGTGGCTTGTTATTTCTACTGCGAGCTGATTGGATGTAGTAAAGTAGGCATTTCATTCAAAAGATGGGGAAAGGGTTTGGGGAGAGTTCAGCACAGTGGTTAGCACTGTCGCCTCACAGCAAGAACGTCACTGGTTTGAGTCCCGGCTGGGTCAGTTGGCATTTCTGTGTGGAGTTTGCATGTTCTCCCCGTGTTGGTGTGGGTTCCCTCCGGGTGCTCCAATTTCCCCCACAGTCCAAACACATGCACTTTAGGTGAACTGGATAACCTAAATTGTCCGTAGAGTGAGTGTGTGAATGTGTGTGTGTGTGTGTGTGTGCGTGCATGCATGTGTATGTATGAGTGTGTATGGGTGTTTCCCAGTACTGGAAGGGCATCCACTGTGTAAAACATATGCTGGAACATAAAAAAAACATATGCTTTTATTCCAGCCAAACTAAAATAAATAAATAAAAATTAAATATAGGACATACTCTGAAAATGTGCTTGGTCTGTTAAACATCACTTGAGAAATACTATAAAACAAGAATAGAAATCTCACAGGAGGGATAATAACTTTGACTTTAACTGCCTATGTGTGACACGTTATAGCAGATCAAACAGACAGCATTACCTTTTTCTTGCTAAATGTGTAATGTGTATTTATTTAACCCAAAGCGCTTCACAATCATCTCTCCACAGCACCACCAGTGTGCAGCATCCACTTGGATGATGCTTCACCACACACCAGCTATTGGTGGAGTGGAGAGACAGTGATAGAGCCAATTCAGTGGATGGGGATGAGTGGGAGGCCATGATGGAGGGAATTTGGCCAGGACACCAGGATTACACCCCTGGGATTTTTAAATGACCACAGTTTAACGTCTCACCCGAAAGACAGCGCTCACTGACAGTATAGTGTCCCCTTTATTATACTGGGGCATTAGGACTCATACAGACCACAAGTTGAGCGCCCCCTGCTGGCCTCACTAACACCACTTCCAACAGCAACCTAGTTTTCCCATGTGGTCTCCCATCCAGTTGCTGACCAGGCTCAGCCCTGCTTAGCTTCAGTGAGTAACTGGTCTTGGGCTGCAGGTTGATATGGCTGTGGCATGCCAATACAGAGTATTGCATTTTATTTGTCATAGCATGCTGCAGTCCAATGTCCGTATTGTTAAATGCATTAATATAACATGGTTTAAAGACACTAGTAAATAAAGCAGCTCGACAAACAAATATGTTAGAAATCACATATACCTTTATTACACTCCAGAGTTTTTGAAAAGCTCAGTTTCAAGACATTATTAGTCTTAAAGACCAAATTTCTAATAAAAAAACGAAACAAACAAAAGTCTCTTACACAGAATATTATATACAAACCTCATAGGAAACTATATTACAGGTCAGAGAAATATGTCATGAACACATATCAGAAGGCTATAAAGGGCCCCTCAATAGGAGCTGGTTTGCGGCTACATTTCTGTAATGTATAATGTTTCTCATCATGAACATGTGTGTGGACGGAGTCATATTAGCGGTGAAATAGTCGTTTTCTCTCAATTCGGTAACCAATCGCTCTGCAACTTCTCTGTTCAGCCAATCCTGCAGCTCTGGCACCAATCTGACATTTCTCAGCACGTCCTTTGGGTCTTTAGTGTCAGTTTCATCTAATTTATCAGACAAAACGTAGTGTTCTGAGGATCCCGTGACCGGATGCGCATTGGAGGTCAGATTATCAGTCTTCTCCAGCAACCATGGTAGAGATACTCTGAGTTTTTCCTGCTTTGCTTTGTTGATATTCTCCAGTGTTGCGTCTGCCAGTCTGCCTTCATGTGGATGAAATGAAGGTGTGCGTACATTGGCATGTGTGGCTAAATCTCCAGGAGAGTCACATATGGTCACGTTTGGTAAATGTTGCCATGAAAAAAGCAGGTCCACAAAATCCCTTGGACTCTCTAGCTTCAGATTAAACTTCAGACTGTAGACCACACCATGAGGACACATGACCACAGACCAACCACCTGAAAAACACATGCAAATCAAGAGAATTGGTTTATTAGGACTGCTATTATTGATTCATCTCATTTAGTTCTCTCATTTTCTGACATGAGACAGATGAGTGCTTCCAGCATTGCTGCACAGATTGAAGCGATGGGAGATCCGCCTGTCAGTGCTCAGACCGTACGCCACACACTGCTGGTCTGCATGGTTGTCGTCCTAGAAGGAAGCCTCTTCTTAAGATGATGCACAAGAAAGCTCACAAACAACACTGTAGACATGCAAACTACGGACCAGGATTACAAGAACCATGTTCTGTAAAGATAAAGCTAAATGGTTCAGATGGTGTCAAGCGTGTGTGGTAGCAACCAGGTGAGGAGAACAAAGACAAGTGTGTCTTGCCTACCATTAAACATGGTGGTGGGGGTGTCATAATCTGGGGCTGCATGAGCAGCAGAGCATGATCTCCTCCCTCTGGAAACTGGGCCACAGAGCAGTGTTCCAGCATGATAATGACCCCAAACACACCTCCAAGATGACCACTGGCTTGCTAAAGAGGCTGAGGGTAAAGGTGATGGACTGGCCAAGCATGTCTCCAGACCTAAACCCCATAGAACACCTCTGGGGCATCCTGAAAAGGAAGTTTGAGGAGCACAAGGTGTCAAATGCCCACCACCTCTGTGATGTTGTGATGGAGGAGTGGAAGAGGATTCCAGTGACAACCTGTAAAGCTCTGGTCAACTCCATGCCCAAGAGAATTAAAGCCGTGCTGGAAAATGATGGTGGCCACACAAAATATTGACATTTCACATTTTCACTTAGGGGTGAACTCACTTTTGTTGCCAGGGGTTCAGCTATTATTGGCTGTATTTTGAGGTATTTTGGGGGGAGAATACATTTACACTGCTATACAAACTTTACACTGACTACTTTTCATTATGTCAAAGAGTCATTTCTGCAGTGTTGTCCTATGAAAAGATAGTGAGGGCACTTTTGTGACATACTGTATATCAAAGGTTTTAATCGTATTTAATTATAGCCAAGTTGTCACATAGCTCTTGCGGTGGCTGGCACCTCTCAAAAAATTTAACTAGACGTCGCAAAAACATGTAGCGCAAGCTCCGTGACTGATCGGCTCGGTAGCTGTGGCGAGTGTGGGCGGTGCTGAGAGCCGCTAGCCCAATGGAGTGAGTGTTTACAAGTGTCGAGTCCTTTGAAGGAGCTCCAGATGGAAACTTTTGTTTAGTGTTGACCTTATGATTAAAGTTGTTGCACATCCACAGGTTCCCGCCTCTGTATAGTGAGTTTTTGCTACTTGTACATTAAGGTAGCGTTCAGGAAAAAACAAAACACCCGCGAAGAAACTCGACACAGAGGAACATAAAAACCTACTGCCAGCTAGCGTTTTGGAAGTGTTACTGCAGAGCAACACAAACAGCACGCAGAAGTATAAATGCACGACTACACTACCTGACAAAAGTCTTGTCGCCTATCCAAGTTTTAAGAACCACAACTAATAACTTGGCTTCTAGTAGATTATTTGGTATCAGAAGTGGCTTATATGAAAGCCAAAGACCTCTAGATTAAACTTATTTTACCAACATTAAATATGATCATGCTTTGATTTTGAATGATTTAATGAGGACAGTAAGGTCTGACTTTGCTTAGACAAAAGTCTTGTCGCTTAACAGGAATAATGTCCAGTATAGAATATAAAGTCAAGGTGCAGAGGAAACAGAATGAATATTGTGTATGACTCCATGAGCTTGGAGGACTGCATCCATACATCTCTGCAATGACTCAAATCACTTATTAATAAAGTCATCTGGAATGGCGAAGAAAGCGTTCTTGCAGGACTCCCAGAGTTCATCAGGATTCTTTGGATTCATCTTCAATGCCTCCTCCTTCATCTTACCCCAGACATGCTCAATAATGTTCATGTCTGGTGACTGGGCTGGCCAATCCTGGAGCACCTTGACCTTCTTTGCTTTCGGGAACTTTGATGTGGAGGCTGAAGTATGAGAAGGAGCGCTGCTATCCTGCTGGAGAATTCGCCCTCTCCTGTGGTTTGTAACGTAATGGGTAACACAAATGTCTTGATACCTCAGGCTGTTGATGTTGCCATCCACTCTGCAGATCTCTCGCACGCCCCCATACTGAATGTAACCCCAAACCATGATTTTCCCTCCACCAACTTGACTGATTTCTGTGAGAATAGTGGCTCCATGCTGGTTCCAGTAGGTCTTCTGCAGTATTTGTGATGATCGGGATGCAGTTCAACAGATTCATTGGAGAGAGAAAAAAAAAATAGACCTTCTGCCACTTTCCCAAATGATCAACTAGAAGTCAAGTTATTATTTGCTGCTCTTAGAACTGGGATCCATGACAAGATAATGTCAGGTAATGTACATGAAAGGCATGCGCTGTGTGTCATGGTAATCACTCGATATATATCGATTAGTTTGCAGGGTAAAAGTTTGATTCTGTACAGATACTCTATTCTACTCTGTATTTTGCTTAAGAATCAATAAAACTGTTAATCACTAAAATTAACAATTCAATTTTATTTTTGACATGACATAAATCAGTTTCTCACTTAAGCTTATGACAGTATCAAATTTTCCTTTGTTTGACATATACAAACAGCCTCTTCAAAGCTTCTGCTGATGTCAAATTGTCTTGTTGTGAATAATTGCTGAAGCTTTTATCATAATATACTGCATTATCAGTGCAATGACTGCAAAAAATATGACTTTAACACGTATAATATTCACAAGAAATGGTGTATTGCTTTGTGCATACATGTTCTGAGTAAATAAATGTCTTAAATTTAATTGCAAAAAGATTATAAAGTACAATAGTTAACACTTTATAATAAAGTCTCATTGGTAAATGATTTATACCAATGATTTACATTAAACAATGCAATAAATTCAACAGTAAGAAATAAAAATATTATAGGTATGTCAATGTTAATTTTAAAAACATATGTAATAGAATTGTATTAGTTACGTCAATTTAATAGAATGATTACAACTTTTGCTTTAATCAGTTATTAGGTATTAACCTCAGCTAAGATCAATAAATGCTTTTGTAAATTAAGTGATGTTAAAGGGATAGTTCACCCAAAAATAATTTCACTCAATAAACATTTACTCTTCCTTTACTTGTTTCAAACCTGTTTCAGTTTCCTTCTGTTGAACACAATAGAAGATATTTTGAAGAATGTTGAAAGACTGCAACCACGGACCTCCATAGTATTTGTTTTCCCTACTATGGTTGCAGGTTTTTAGCTTTCTTCAGAATATCTTGCTTTGTGTTCAACAGAAGAAAGAAACTCAGAGATTTATAAGCACTTGAGGGAGAGTAAAATAGTGAGTTTATGTTCATTTGTGGGTGAACTTAAACCATTTAAACCATTTTCTTTCTGGTTTAAATACACTATGAACAGCAGCTACGCTAAATATTTTCTTTATTTTCTATTTCCACCTGGGGATACTCATTCCGAGGTCCCTACAGAATATGCAGCGCCATTGATGCGATCCTAGACCTGTGAAGAGATGATCCAAATGTATCCTGGACCAGGCCGTATCCCGAGCTGATACTGTGGTGGTCATGGAGTGCATGAGACTGATTCCTGAAAGGCTACAGTGACGAACAAGTCTACGCTTGATCTTGTGGGCCAGCCTGACCTCCCGTTGGTGCCCTACCCACACCTGCAGCTTCCACGATGGACGTCCAGCTTCTCCAGCCCCGGCGCCTAGACTGCAGCTCCACACAGGACGTTTGGCCAGAAGTTAAAAAAATGATCGTGCCTAACAAAGTCTGGTTAGTCTCAAGGTTTTTTTCCCTTCACTTCATCAATTGGTGAAGTTTTTTTCCTCCACTGTTGCCACTGGCCTGCTCGGATCGGGACTTGTGGAGCTGCGCTTCGGTGGATTTGCTCTTCAGTGTTTGAACTTTCAGCAGTGAAACTTAAACCACACTGAACTGAACTGAACTGAACTAATCTGAACTAAACTCTGAAATCTGGACTTTACTAGAACATGTTAAGCTGCTTTGACACAATCTACATTGTAAAAAGCGCTATATAAACACACTTGAATTGAATTGAACTATCCTTTTAACAAAAAGTGTTTACTGTAGTGTTAACAAACAACAGACCTATAAATTGTCTCAGAAGGGTCAATGCTGTAGGCCAGATTAACATTTGAAAATGCTCATGCTTAAAAATAAAGCACCTATTAAGTCTTCAAGCATTTGATGAACAACCAATAACAGCACAATCTTAATATTATTTTAAATCATTGAAATAATAAACAATTATTCAAGGTATTTTGAAGGGCATGTGCATAATCATTATTGTGTGTGTTCATTATTACAATATATTGAATTATTGAATATCAGCGTATGTCTACTCTCACCTGAAGACCCACAGATTTTCTGGAAGATTTTGTTGTGCGACTGCTTGTTTTGCATCTCTGCTCTCAATCGTAATATCATGTCGATTGCAGATCCATTGGAGTCCACATTACAGGCCTTGCACAGCTTTCTGACATCATCAACCTGTTATGCAAATATTGCACGATCAGACAAATCATACAGACTTTAATGGAGGTGAGTAAGGCTGCGTGTCCAACAAAGCGTTTTTCTCAAGCTGAGCATTTGCTTTCTGTTGTCAATCATTTGCTGCAGCGCCGTGATGACACACATGTCAAGGTCATGCATTTGTTATGTCGATTTGCAAGCAGTTGTTGCTAGAAACAAGGATTATTTGTATTATTTATTAAATTACACATTACAGTGTGTTATTAATGTCTACACCCACCCCAACCCTAACCATCACATTTATTTACCTCTACACCTACCCCAACCATCAGTTATTAATGTCTACAACCACCCCAACCCCAACACTGAAAGTAAGCATGCGGGTTACAATGTCCACAACTTAATGGACATCTTATTATTCATTCATTCATTCATTTTCATTTCGGCTTAGTCCCTTTATTAATCCGGGGTCGCCACAGCGGAATGAACCACCAACTTATCCAGCATATGTTTCACGCAGCGGATGCCCTTCCAGCTGCAACCCATCACTGGGAAACATCCATACACACTCACTCATTCACACATATACTACGGACAATTTAGCTTACCCAATTCGCCTATGCTGCAGGTGTCTTTGGACTTGTGGGGGAAACTGGAGCACCCGGAGGAAACCAACGCCAACACGGGGAGAACATGCAAACCCCTCACAGAAATGCCAACTGACCCAGCCGAGGCTCGAACCAGCGACCTTCTTGCTGTGAGGCGATTGTGCTACCCACTGCGCCACCGTGAGGCCCCATCTTATTATTATTATTATTGTATTTTTTATTATGTGTATTATGTATTATTGTAATATATATTATTGCCTATTTTTAAGGCAGTTGGCATTCAGCGGGTTTGTTTTTTGCATTGAAAGAGCTCCAGAGTGTGAATCAGAGAATAGGTTTACAGAATAAAGCAATGGAGATCTTGTGCTCATGCATGGCTTAAACACATGCAGAAAGTCACGTGCGCACTTTAATGCGTGTGACGTAGTGCATCACTGTACTCCAGGCTGCAGCGAGGACTATTTGGAAAAGTGAGGCACAGAGCTGGTGTTTTACGATCAGTGCTGAGTGCTTGGTGTTTTTTCAGCCATTGCAAATTTTAAAAATGCAGCGCCCTTTAGCGTTCCTTAGGAGCTAGCCGTCCAATCACAATGGAGGAGGGGCGGGACAATACCACACACCTGTCAACAAATAATCTGCTGAAGATGGTAAATCTAGAAGGGATATGGCTGCAGATACTCTCATCAATATAGCATCATTTTTTGCCACTTTACAACAATAATTCATATTTTTATTGTTATGGTGAGTGTTGGGTTTAGGGGTAGATGTTAATAAAGTATAATTTAATGGTCATTTAATCAAT
>CAIGQW010014663.1:258102-269697 GCA_903798125.1 Danio choprae | reverse complement strand
TGCTGCCCACATTGTATTTATCCATATTTAAAACAGCATTTTTAGAGTATACAATGAAAGAAATGCTGAGTTATTTCCCAAATTTGGGTTTATAAATTTAATTTGGAAAATTAACCAATACTCATTGGCTCATCGGGAAAATGTGCCTAGAGCTACATTACTGAGAGTCGAGAAATATATATACCCCTATAGTGGATTTCATTCATTCATTCATTCATTCATTCATTTTCATTTCGGCTTAGTCCCTTTATTAATCTGGGGTCGCCACAGCGGAATGAACCGCCAACTTATCCAGCATATGTTTTACGCAGCGGATGCCCTTCCAGCTGCAACCCATCTCTGGGAGACATCCATACACACCCATTCACACTCATACACTACGGACAATTTAGTCTACCCAATTCACCTATACCACATGTCTTTGGACTTGTGGGGGAAACCGGAGCACCCGGAGGAAACCCACGCCAACACGGGGAGAACATGCAAACTCCACACAGAAACGCCAACTGACCCAGCCGAGGCTCGAACCAGCGACCTTCTTGCTGTGAGGCGAACGTGCTACCCACTGCGCCACTGTGAGGCCCTCTAGTGGATTTGTTAAAGCAGAAACTGCAAGCAGACGTAACCCCGGGTACATAGTTTTAGGTTCTCAAAAATCTATCCCTGGATTAGGGTTGGGAATTGAAAATCGATTTCGATTCTGGAATCAAATACTTAGATTAAGAATCGGATACTTGTTATAAAATTAAAATTTCGATTCCTCTTATCCATTCCTGTACGTGTGCACATTTTTATTATTTCACTTGACAATCTGCTAGAAACTTCCATGCTGGCAGGTGTAACCCCGCCGGCCCTACACCACCCAACCCGCTCCGAGCTGGGATAGAACTGGCGACTGGCAGGAGAGACCGATTTACACTCCGTCACTGATAATCTTAGCTTTTGTATTGGAGTCGAATAAATGTATGAAGTAGAATGGGGGTTTTTATGGTCCCGATATGTTAAACGTTTTCCTTTTACAAAATTCTCCTGCCATTTTCCAGATTTTTTAAATCTCCTTCATTCTTTTCAAACCGAAAGCCATGCGGCGCCCGTAAATTGGTGTTCTTCCACAGGCTACAGCATTGTGAATGTTTTATTTCATGTGTATAGTCCTAGTAAGTAGTCATCTCAAGAGCAATCACTATCTGTTCATTAGCTACTACAGCAGGGGAGTTCTCCAGATCTACCTGAGCTCAAACTCCCCTCTCGCCCTGCAAACGGGAGGGAGCCCCGGGCTCGAGGATCTATGAGCTCAGGGCTCTCTCCCGGGACAGCATGCCAAACAAGCTTTATTATCAATCATCAGCTTAGTGTGAACTCTTGAAATAATTGTATTTTTCTTACCACATTAGCAGATTATTTTGCTTGTTTAAATAAAACAAAATCACTTACTTTTTACTTATTACATCTGAAACCAACACAATGTGTTTTACTTGTCTAGAAAATGCTTCTTGATTTAAAAACCTTTAGATATTTGGACTAGAAACAAAACAAAAACTCAAAGTAAGAAAATCTTTTTTTGTGTTCACTGTTTAATACATAAAGTCTGATTTGACCTTACAAAGCCTCTTTACTACTGATACATCTTCACAAATATTCTATATACTAACTGGGCTCAAATGTACTTGCATTAGATTGGTGTATTATTATAATATAGGCACCCCAAAAAATGAAGGAGAACCAAAAAGATTCATTCATTCATTCATTTTCCTTCAGCTTAGTCCCTTTATTCATCAGGGGTCGCCACAGCGGAATGAACCGCCAACTATTCCAGCCTTCCAGCTGCAACCCAGTACTGGGAAACACCCACCCATACACTCTCACATTCACACACACACTCATACACTACGACCAATTTAGTTTATTCAATTCACCTAAAGAGCATGTGTTTGGACTGTGGGGGAAATCGGAGCCCCTGGAGAGAACATGCAAACTCCACACAGAAATGCCAACTGACCCTGCCGGGACTCGAACCAGCGACCTTCTTGCCGTGAGGCGACAGTGCTAAACACTGAGCCACCGTGCCGCCCCAACGAAAAAGATGATTAATATATTTTATTAAATGCAGATCAAAAATATGAATGCCTAAATCAACACGACTATGTTAGACTACAATGCAAAATGGTGAATTAAAGGGACAGTTCACTCCAAAAATTAAAATCATCATCACTTACTCTTGATCCAAACCGGTTTGAGTTTCTTCTGCTAAACACAAATCAAGATGCTCTTAATAAAGCTGGAAAAAACAGCCATTGACTCCCATAGTAGGAACAACAACAACAACAACAAAAGTACTATGAAAGTCATTCATTCATTTTCTTTTCAGCTTAGTCCCTTTATTAATCTGGGGTCGCCACAGCGGAATGAACCGCCAACTTATCCAGCATATGTTTTACGCAGCGGATGCCCTTCCGGCTGCAACCCATCACTGGGAAACATTCATACATACCCATACACACTCATACATACAGACAATTTAGCTTACCCAATTCACCTGTACCGCATGTCTTTGGACTTGTGGGGGAAACCGGAGCACCCGGAGGAAACCCACGCCAACACGGGGAGAACATGCAAACTCCACACAGAAACGCCAACTGACCCAGCCGGGGCTCGAACCAGCGACCTTCTTGCTGTGAGGCGATTGTGCTACCCACTGCGCCACCGTGCTGCCCACTATGAAAGTCAATGGCAGCTTTTTCCAACATTATTAAAAATATCTTGTTTTGTGTTCAACAGAAGAACTCATAAAAGTTTGAGTGTGTACTATACATTTACATTACTATACATTTAATAATATTAACAACCAACCAAAGGAAATACTTGTGCACTTATTAATGAATTGCGCATTTCTCCTACTGCACTCGGTAACAAGTGATCTATAAACGATGAACTACGCGTGTCTCATATCGCAACCGCTGCGTACTAGAAACGCCGTTCGGGGCATCGCTGTACTGTGTTTTCCTACATATGAACGCTGCTTTCTAGTCAGTCATGCTGTGTGTATTTTGAAACATCTAAACTCACAAAACCTACAAGAACAAACATGTTTAATGATAAGTCTATGTTCGCGTCTTACCTCCAGAAACAAGTGCGCGGGACTTCTTCTCTTCCTCTTCAAAAACAAATGCGTCTTAATCCAAAGTAAAGCGTCTCCGCGTTTCTCCTCCTCCGTGTGTCTGTCTGTGTGTGCGAGACCGAGAATCTGCGGATATTTATGCCGGAGGAGGTGATGCTGATGCGGGGCGGGGAGTGGGAGAGGGACAGTCCCACACCGGCGGACTCAACACCAGGAATGTCCGAAATTCAATGCGTGAGACCGGTGAGTAATGACCCGCCAGTGACGTCATACCGAGTGCACTTTCTGAGTGCACTTAAAACTGTCATTAAAAGATGACATCAAAGAAAGTGTCGATTATTGCTTATAAAATACATTAAAAACGCGCTGATCTAAATATCTGGCATTAAAGTAGTTTGGGTTAAAGCGAAAGACCGAATAGATTACTTGTCTATTTGTTTTACATTTATTGTAGGCCTCTAACATTTACAATAATTGTTTTATAATAATTTAGATTTTTTACAATGGCACCAAAAAACATAAAATGAAAGAAAGAAGCTCATAAAGGTTTATAACCGCTTGAGAAATACTGTAGTATAGTTTAGTGCTTACTACAGTAAATGTGGTGTATTGCGATATAATATAGCCTAACTGTTGTGTTAGCACTGCAACCTTTAAAATTACCTCAATAATTCAAGTGCTTTAATATAGTATGGCTCTAAAGCTCTATAGTTACTATACTAACTTTACTAACTAAACACTACAGAGTTACTATAGTATTTTGTAATGTGAGCTGCTCTGGAATGAAATACATTTTTAGAAACATCATGTAGTCTACTGTAGATATTGTACACCATGTACATTTGTTATAAAAGAAAATATTAAATTGTTTTAAATTAGGCTGCACGGTGGCACAGTGGGTAGCACAATCGCCTCACAGCAAGAAGGTCGCTGGTTCGAGCCTCGGCTGGGTCAGTTGGCATTTCTGTGTGGAGTTTGCATGTTCTCCCCGTGTTGGCGTGGGTTTCCTCCGGGTGCTCCGGTTTCCCCCACAAGTCCAAACACATGCGGTATAGGTGAATTGGGTAAGCTAAATTGTCCATAGTGTATGAGTGTGAATGGGTGTGTATGGATGTTTCCCAGTGATGGGTTGCAGCTGGAAGGGCATCCGGTGTGTAAAACATATGCTGGATAAGTTGGCGGTTCATTCCGCTCTGGTGACCCCAGATTAATAAAGGGACTAAGCCGAAAAGAAAATGAATGAATGAATTTTACAGTAAATGCTATAGCATTTATGAAACATACAATAGTAAATTGTATTATACCGGATATATAGGCTAATAGTATTTCCAACTCTATTAATGAATGCTACAGCATGCTGTAGTAATAACTATAGTGAACTGATAAACTGTAATATATTCTATAGTATACTTGAGCTTTTACTACAGTAAATTGGTGTAGTTTAGTATAATGTGCCATATTGGGTAATTCGCTTGTATTTATAGCTGTTGTATTACCACAGGCAGCACGGTGGTGCAGTGGGTAGCACAATCGCCTCACAGCAAGAAGGTCGCTGGGTCGAGCCTCGGCTGGGTCAGTTGGCATTTCTGTGTGGAGTTTGCATGTTCTCCCCGTGTTGGCGTGGGTTTCCTCCGGGTGCTCCGGTTTCCCCCACAAGTCCAAAGACATGTGCTATAGGTGAGTTGGGTAAGCTAAATTGTCCGTAGTGTATGAGTGTGAATTGTTGTGTATGGATGTTTCCCAGTGATGGGTTGCAGCTGGAAGGGCATCCGCTGTGTAAAACATATGCTGGATAAGTTGGTGGTTCATTCCGCTGTGGCGACCCCAGATTAATAAAGGGACTAAGCCGAAAAGTAAATGAATGAATGTATTGCCACAGCAAATTACCACAACAGACTAATTCAAGTACTATATTATGGTTCAAAAGCACTATAGTATTTACTATATATTACTAGTATTTTATTTTCAGCAGCTCTGATAAACTCTAATAAATGTGGTGGTATACTTCAGCTTTTTACTACAGTAAACTGTTGTATTTTAGTATAATGTACCGGGCAATTTTATTCTATTTATACAGTTGTCGTATTACCACAGCAAATTACCACAACGGATTAATTTAAGTACTAAATTATGGTTCAAAAACACTATAGCCTTTACTTTAAATCACTAGTATTTAAAGTAACATATAAAACATATGCTGGATAAGTTGGCGGTTCATTCCGCTGCGGCGACCACAGATTAACAAAGGGACTAAGCCGAAAAGAAAATGAATGAATAAATAATAACACAATATACAATATTCCCATTTTTCCGGTTCGGAATGTACATGTGTCCATCTGTCAGTGCATTGTACATCTGCAATGTACATCTGTCAGTGCATTAGAGTCAGTGTTGTAAAAAAAATTCAGTGCTTTCCTCAGCAGAAAATTAAGACAACAAAAAAGACGAGTAAATTGCCTCGGGCGCCTGTGCTTTTAACCACTAACCCCTGATGTGTTTAGTAGCTTATTCCACTATTATGTGGGTGTATATTCGGGTTTGTGCGTATATTTTGAAGGGAAAAGCTCTTGTGACGTCCTAAATCGTGGTGCTACAGACCACTGGTTATGGTTTTGGTCTAGTTTTCCCTGTGTGTGAAGGAAGGTCAGAATAAAAAAAGTTTTATTTGTATAGTTCATTATAGTTCAAAGTTAATTTGGGACGATGTTGACAAAATTTTCAATCATTTTCTTTTCGCCTTAGTCCCTTTATTAATCTGGGGTCGCCACAGCGGAATGAACCGCCAACTTATCCAGCATATGTTTTACGCAGCGGATGCCCTTCCAGCTGCAACCCATCACTGGGAAACATTCATACACTCTCATTCACACATACACTACGGACAATTTAGTCTACCCAATTCACCTATACCGCATGTCTTTGGACTTGTGGGGGGAAAATGGAGCACCCAGAGGAAACCCACGCCAACACCGGGAGAACATGCAAACTCCACACAAAAACGCCAACTGACCCAGCCGAGGCTCGAACCAGCGACCTTCTTGCTGTAAGGCGATCGTGCTACCCACTGCGCCACTGTGAGGCCCTATTTGTAATTTCTGTAACTAAAATAAAATACATTTTTGTGTCTGTCTCTACATTCTGGTCAACTGTTACATCGGTTATAAAAAGGCAAAATCTGTAAAGCACTAATAGAAAGAGCATGTGACTTGCTCCAAGTGATGTCACTTCCTCTGGCGGGAAACTCTGGAAGGCATTGAGGCGTGTCATTAATCTTCTTTCATTCATTTGTACAACAAGATTAGAATGCACTAATAGGAATTAATTGTTAACTCTGTTACTGTGATATTTCAGTGAATCTCTCATTAACTTTAAAAATTAAATAAAATGATTATAAAATTGTGTTTTAAACATACGGGCAGCACGGTGGTGCAGTGGGTAGCACAATCGCCTCACAGCAAGAAGGTTGCTGGTTCGAGCCCCGGCTGTTTGCAAGTCAAAAAACATGCGGTACAGGTGAATTGGGTAAGCAAAATTGTTGGTGGTGTATGAGTGTGAATGAGTGTGTATGGATGTTTCCCAGTGATGGGTTGCAGCTGGAAGGGCATCCGCTGCGTAAAACATGTGCTGGATAAGTTGGCGGTTCATTCCGCTGTGGTGACCCCAGATTAATAAAGGGACTAAGCCGAAAAGAAATTGAATGAATGAATGAATGTTTTAAACATACCATGTGGTGTCATCTTCAGTCAACAATTTGGGGGTGATTTTTGATAGCGACCTGTCGTTTGAAGGCCAGATTTCAAGCATCTGTAAAACTGCATTTTTTTCATTTTATAAATGTTGCCAAACTTTGACATCTGCTATCAATGTCTGATGCAGAAAAGCTTATTCATGCTTTCATGACCTCTAGGTTAGACTACTGTAATGTGTTACTAGACGGTTGCCCTGCTGGCCTAATTAACAAACTTCAGCTGGTTCAAAATGCACTGCTAGAGTGCTTTCTAGAACACAGAGATATGATCATATTACTCCAGTTCTTTCATCATTGCATTAGCTCCCTATTAAATATCGTATATATATAAAATTTGATTGACAACCTACAAAGCCGACTTAGCTCCCCAGTATTTGAGGGAGTTCCTGGTGTATTATAACCCCTCACGTCCACTACGCTCCATTCATTCTGGACAACTGATCATTCCCAGTATATCAAAATCAAGTGTATGCGGTGGATCTTTCTCATATCTGGCACCTAAACTCTGGAACAGCACAGTTCGGGAAGCAGACACACTCTGTCAGTGTAAAACTAGATTAAAGACACATCTCTTTGCATTAGCATACACATAAAACACAAATGCTTTTGAAATCCAAATCCTCTAAAGGACTGTTAGGGAAACTTTATTTAGGGAAAGCGGAGCCCGGAACACTTCCCAAAAGACATTATAATTTGAACGGCACCTGCACTTGTGTTGGTCTGTTTTTATTATTCCCAAGGTTTCCATAATCCTGGACCAGGCCGTATCCTAAGCAGCTGCTGTGATGGTCATGGAGGAGTAGAGAGCATGAGACTGATTCCTGTAAGACCCCAGTGACAGATGAGTCTTTGCATTACTCCTAAAGAGTCAGCCTGTACACCAGCCGGAGACCTCTCCCACCTGCAGCTTCTCCACGATGGACGTCCAGTTTAAAGTTAGCTCTGCACAAGAAGTTTGGCCATAGGAGAAATGGTCGTACCCAACAGAGCCTGGTTTCTCTCAAAGTTTTATTTCCTTCACTTTCGTCAATTGGTGAAGTTTGTTCCTCGCCGCTGGCTTGCATGGTTTGCGCATCAGTAGATTTGCTCTTCAGTGTTTGGACTTTTAGCAGTGAAAATGAAACCACACTGAACTGAACTGAACTGAACTCTGAAAACTGGACTGACACTGTTTCAATTTACTATAATCTCCTATGTTCAGCTGCTTTGACACAGTCTACATTGTAAAAGCGCTATAGAAATTAAGATGAATTGAATTGAATTGTCTTGTAGTTTGAGCTCAAACACAAAATGGTGGAAAATGTCAACTTTGTTATTTTCAACTCTGTTAGTGGTTTATAAAGTTTAACAAGAAGTTAAACAACAACAACAAGTACCAGAATCAGTTGTTCCCCCTCACATTTAAAGGAGACCTATTATGCCCCTTTTTACAAGATGTAAAATAAGTCTCTGATGTCCCTTGAGAGAGTGTGTGTGTGTGTGTGTGTGTGTGTGTGTGTGTGTGTGTGTGTGTGTGTGTGTGTGTAGTTTCAACTCAAAATAGCACACAAATAATGCTTTATAGCTCTCTGAAACTGACCCTTTTTAGGCTTTGATAATAATTGTGTCATTTTGAGACTGTCGCTTTAAATTCAAATGAGATTGTGCTCTTTTGAAAAGAGGGCGGAGCTACAGATGCCTGTGTGTCAGCATAGTGGCCGATTCAAAAACAAGACTAACGTTTTATGCTAATGAGGGAGAGATGGTCACTAGTGGGCGTGGCTTTCCCCCTCTAAAAAGGGAGAATGTCAATCAAAGTGTTTCTGCAGACTGTTTTTATCAAGTCTGATTATAAACAATAGAATTAATGCATTATCATTAGAAGCTGGCTATATTGACAGACTTAAACCCCTCATAAAAGTGTTTTTTTCTGCATAATAAACACATTATTTTGCATTATTTGTGGATTCAGTTAACTGTAAATTACGCATTTGTTGTATATCATTCCAGTTTAAGGAAAATGCATGAAGTGTACACGCAATTCTGGAATGAGCCATAATGATTATCTCCTTGAGCATCAAATGTTATAACAGGAAGTCTCTGTGTAAACAAGACGTCACATCTTCATCCCTCGCACCAGAAGACCAGCGAGTGACCATAACAGAGCGTCACCAAACAGCCCTACGCAAGTGACCGTAGAGTTTCTTAGATGTGGCAACATGCAATTCTTGAGAGCATCTGATTAAGAAGATTTATTAGCTGTTTACCCCCTGTTTACTCATCGCTGATGTCTCCACAGGCCACATCTGAGGGCTTTTATATCTCTCAGGCCAAAAAGATTCATTAGATTCACTTTTAGTGAGCAGATCATTCATAATGACGCAGGACATGCTATTTAGGCACAGGATAGTTGTTGTAAAACGGACATTTTAGAGCAACAAACCTATTTATTTGGATACGGTGTCCTGACATTTGATCCTACCCATCAGATTATGCTACCAACACTGTATTTGAATGGTTCTAAGGTTGGGGTAAGGGATTAGGTAGGTCAGGGTGATATTACAGCTTCATATCACACTACTCCACATTAAAATGTACACTTGTAGCTAAATCTTATGGGTAGCATATTACGTCATCAAATTGTGCTACCTACTTTTTGAATGGGAGGTAGGACAGTCTGACAAGGTAGGACAAATTGACAGAAATGGAAAATGACAAAAGCTTATAAACGTTCAGAGGCCTATACACTGTAAAAAGAAATATCTGTTAATGAACAGTTTCCATATTTTGTGATTCACAAGTGTTTATTTCTGGTTGTGAATTGCATTAAGGGTTGTTGATCTCTGCTCTGTCGACTCCTGATATTGAAAATTCAACTCTACAGTTTAACAAAGGGACCTTTATTGACATTTTAGTAGTGTGAAATAATATAACGTATAAGAAATAACGTCTAGAGAAATAAGTGTGTAAAACAACAGAAAATGTGCTGCAGTTTATTACACGATATTTTGTAGGCTGTGTACACCAGGCTGCTAAAGAGAATTACATATTCAATTTGAAGAGACACTGCTCATCCCCTACACTCATAGTTTCAGTTCCTTCCTTCTGGTCGCAGGTTTCAATATCAAGCTGTAGAACTAAATGATACAAAATGGTTTCATACCAGCAGCCATTATACATTTAAATAAGGCATAGACTAAAGCAGAGGTGTTTCTGTGACTTTTATTACATTTATTTAGGGGCAGCACGGTGGCGCAGTGGGTGCACAATCGCCTCACAGTAAGAAGGTCACTGGTTCGAGCCCCGGCTGGGTCAGTTGGCGTTTCTGTGTGGAGTTTGCATGTTCTCCCCGTGTTTGCGTAGATTTCCTCCGGGTGCTCCGGTTTCCCCCACAAGTCCAAAGACATGCAGTATAGGTGAATTGGGTAAGGTAAATTGTCTGTAGTGTATGAATGTGAATGGGTATGTATGGTTGTTTCTCAGTGATGGGTTGCAGCTGGAAGGGCATCCGCTGCGTAAAACATATGCTGGATAAGTTGGCGGTTCATTCCGCTGTGGCACCCCCAGATTAATAAAAAGACTAAGCGGAAAAGAAAATGAATGAATGAATGAACATTTATTTATCTGGGGGATGGAGGGTACTGGACACTTGAGGAGATTATTTATTCATTCTTTATTTTTTTATTGAAGAGAGTGTTTTGTATGTTTATGTTTTATGTCTTTGTCAATTTGTTGTTATTATGTGAGTTTTTTGTGTGGCACGGTTATGAAATAAGAACTTCTTGACTGCAAACCAAATCTACCTTCGGGTATAAATAAAGTAACCTAACCTAACCTAACCTAACCTAACCTAATATACACCAACACAGACAATATAGCACTTTAAACTATTAAAAATGTTAATAAAAGCCACTTCTGGAAACTTTTGAAGGTTAAAAGTTGCTGGAAGAAAGATAAAGCTCCCATAATGCAATTCAAAAGCAGAAACAAAATAAAAACATGATCACAAAATGCTGAAAACTGCTCGTATCTGGATATTATTTACAGTGTAGTCAAATATTATTTATCCACTGCAACAAAAAGTTTTTGTCTTGTTTCTAGTCCAAATCTCAAAAGAATTAAGAAGCATTTTCTAGACAATTAAAAACTAATGTTTTCTTTTCCAAAGTATTAGGTCACAATTAAGCAGGTTTTTGCTTTAAACAAGCTAAATAAGCTGACAATTATCTAAGGAAAGTAAAATAAACTTATTTTAAACTGAAAACAAGATTATATTAAACAGCAAAAACCAGTCCAAGGCACTCGAAAGATGTGAAAAAAATATTGTAAAATTATTTTCGAGTGCCTTGGACTGATTTTTGCTGTTTGCTCTGATCAATCCCTTCCCAAAGAGCACAGACACGTTATTTGAGCTACCCCAGAGCACTTTTTGTTTGACTTTGGATTTATATTATTTACATTGTCAAAAATGATTTCAACAATAAAAAATGCTACAGTAAAAATCTGTAAGCTGGTTAACAGTAAGTTTCCTTTAATATAAACAAGTCTACGCTTGATCCTGTGGGCCAGCCTGACCTCCCGCCGGTGCCCTACCCACACCTGCAGCTTTTCCACGATGGACGTCCAGCTTCTCCAGCCCCCGGCGCCTAGACTGCAGCTCCACACAGGACGTTTGGCCAGAAGGATAATGATCGTGCCCAACAGAGCCTGGTTTCTCTCGAGGTTTTTTTCCCTTCACTTCGTCAATTGG
>CAIGQW010014663.1:206205-228102 GCA_903798125.1 Danio choprae | reverse complement strand
AATAGTTCAATTAATGTTTGTATACATGACTTTGTTTCATTACTAATAGACAGCTCGCTACGTGTCAAATAACTATCACAGGGCCTGACCAAATAGTTAAAGGTCTAATCATTTATCAAGCAAAACACATGCTTTAGTGAACTAATGTAGGGAATAGTGCCTGAGATTATTGATAGTTTTCGGGTGACATCACACCATTAGGAGACCGCCTCCCTGGCAGGCAAAAAATTGCCTCCCGCTGACCACCAAGTTACGGGCTGAGTGATTTCTCTTGTTTCAGCCAAAAAGTTGGATAATTGTTGTGCAATAAGATATAGCATTGCTAACCGATGAGAAGTCCCACCTGGGCTGTGCTTCGAAATGTATGGATTTGTGCCAAATAGTAGCATCACTGACCCTTAACCATCAATGGACCCTATAACTGTCAGTACGTTTGTATGCTTTTTATACAGACCCTATGATTAAGATTAAGTGCAATTAAACTATAAATTGAAATGCAAAGTCAAAGTATAAGTAGCAGAAGTGAATGAATAGATTTTCCTGTAAGCAAAGAAACTGACACCAAATATAAAAGCAGACACTTATACGCTATAACGCCGTTAACAAGGACTAAATCTCTGAGGAATATCCACAAGATAGATGTACACGTCGCCGAATTGAAGCTCTGACAGAGACATGAGGGCTTTAAATGACTAAAGAATGGCTGCGGATACAGAATATGGATCGCAAGTGCCCACAATTTACAGTTTGTAATCATATCTCTATTTTGTTCTGTTGATATGTGAAACAAATATATTTGTAGCTTGAAACAGATGGAAATATGAGCGGATTGTGCTGCATTTTTATAAAGATTCCAGTGTAGCTACCATTATGGCTCATTGTTTTTTTCCCCATTAGGTCTCCACACAGGTCATGTGACTGAAAACTATCAACAGGTATAGGTCATTTCAGATAAAGCCCATGTCTTCTGTGTTTAACATGCCTGATTTAGCTCATTATGATATCTCCATGAAGGAACTGTTCCAATTGATATGTTCCCTGCATAGTTCTCACTGCTCTCTACCCCCTGCACACGGGAAACCAGCTGAACATGAAGTTTGCTTCGTTAAAAAAAAAAAAAAATCTTTGGTAAGACTTTATTTTGATGGTCCCTATTGCACATTTTGTTGACTAAAGGTTGCATTGCAACTACATGCCAATTACTTCTCATTTGAGTATTAGTAAACTGTCTGCTTAATATCTGTTGATATGCTCCTTCAACAGACATTTAACTGACTATAAGAAACTTTGCAAGTACATGTCAACTTACACTAACCCTAAGCCCAACCTAACAGTCTACTTATAATCTAATGAGAATTAGTTGGCATGTAGATGCAATGTAACTTAAATTCAACAAAATGTATTAAAGAGACCATCAAAATAAAGTGATACCACACTGGAATCAGAATATACACATATACAAAATATATTTTTTCATCCCAAAGGGATTTAAGGAATTTGCTACATGCGTATCAATGTGTTATGATTTGTGATACACTAACTCCAATGTTGCATGCTTAAAAGTATGGCTAGTATGTGAATTGTTTGTTTTGAAACACATTTTGATGCTCTAGATTCTTTAGGTTGTAAAGATGTAATGAAACACCTCTTGCGCAACCCACCCGGCATTACTTAAGACCTCATTTTTTTGTTATTACAGCAATTATGTGGAAATGTTTGCCTGTGAAGGTTAAAACGAGCTGTTTATATTCTCCAATGATAGTTTTAGGTGTTGCCATTGTCGTTATCCTGTTATGGTGCCTGGAATCCATCTGCTTTTATTCCTCTTTGTCCTGAGCGTGTGTTTTATAGGAGGTTCGTGTAGGGCAGGGCGACCCGCCGTCTCAATATTGCCAACACATTTTTAATAACAACATTATGTAACCCAGCTTATGAGAATACTGTGAGTTACAATGTACTTTGAGTTCTCTGTTGTGTACCCGTTACGATGCGAAGCGTCTCTTTTCACAGGTTGACTCATATGAATGTGGTTGCGGCGAGAGATGTTCCTGAAGAGCTCCAGAAATTGGCCACAAATGACCTGCCGCTGCTGGCCATGGAGTTCTGCCAGGGAGGAGACCTACGCAAGGTAGTGCACCTACAAAAAATGGGTTTTGGGCAAATATCCAATAGTGATGCCATGGGTTTTTGGATGCTGTAAATTACGGGTGGGAATCTTTAGGAACTTCATGATCCAATTCTGGGGGTCACGATCCCAAAGCGATTCTTAAAATCTATATGAACCAGAAGCTGCGACCGATTTGTTTTTGTTTAATTATTGGAGTTTGTTAGCCCCCGACAGGTTTATCGAGAGCTTTTGTATGACTGAAGGGTTTATGCGAAAACAACCACCCTGGATGTACTTTATTCTGCTTATTTCATGTATCAATCCTTTAATTAAACACAAAGCTGACAGAAACTACACTAACCTGCGCGTTATTCAATCACAAGATGGCGCCAAACTGTCAAAAACGCAAAGCTGACAGAAACAAAAACAGCTGATGGAGTATACACTAACCTGCGCATTATTCAGACACAAGATGGCGCCAAACAGTCAAAAACCACAGTGTGATTGAAAGTTCCCGGATGAGCCGGTGTTATTTAGCGGTTGTTATTTCGGAATAACATAACTTGAAATGTCACAACTGACCAATCAAAATTTTTGTATTTTAGACAGCTGTGTAATAAATCATAATAATGAACATGCATGATATTGATATTTACATTGTATTTGTGGTGGTGTTCAGATTTAGTTAATTAGCTTAAATGTTCAAACATTAGCATTTTCACATGCTAATCTGGCAACTACATGCTCAATTATTGAAAGAAAATACTCTGGACTATTTATAAGGCTGTTGTACATAAGCACTGTGCGGTAAAGCCCTAATAGTTAACATTAGTTTATTTTATTAATCATAAGTGATGTTAATTTCTCAATTAATGTTATTAATTATTTTATTTTTATTTTATTAATCATAAGTGATGTTAATTTCTCAATTAATGTTTAATAACAGGTTAAAAACATAGTCATAATCTAATTACAAGTCGTAATCGTTTTATTAAATGGAGTTAATAACTAATATGCTTCAGTTGCATTTTTTTACTAATATTATTAATTGTTCAATGTGGTTATTTCTCACTGTTGAGATTTGAATCCATTAACTACCATTTTACCATTGAGACTTTATTGTGAATTGTTTCCTTTTGTACTTTACTTTACGCTCTATGTACTGTATATACAATACACTAAGTATTTTTGGTTATTAAACCGGTTGAAGTAACTTTTTTACAGCTTTACAGTCCACAATTTCAACAAGAAAATTTGATACCGATTTGAAGTAAACCAGCTCATCATAGGGCTGTCGCGATTATGATATTTTAGCTGATGATTAATTGTGTTTTCAGTATCTGAACCTGGTTGAGAACTGCTGCGGCATGAGGGAAGCTGCTGTATTGACCCTCATTCAAGATATATGTAAGTCCACATAACACCAGCAAATGCACTCAATGTGTACGTGTGTGTTGCATATTTTTAACATTCAAAACATGAACCAAATAATGCAAAGAAAATTTAAAAAGGAATTTGGTAAATTTTCAGACATGTTTGTTGTGAACTTAAATTATGGGTAACACTTTAGAATAATAGTACATTATTTAATAATAGTTAATGCTTGAAATTCATGCTTGTTAACATTAGTTCAAGAGTTCACACTTAGATTTTGCTTGATAATAATAGCAGGTTTGGCATGCTGTCCCGGGAGAGAACCCTGAGCTCGGACGATCAGATAGTTCTCTAGAGCTCCCCCTGGTAAAGGAGGAAAAGGGGGAGATGGGGTGGATGGGGGGTTTCTTCGGAAAACAAAGATAAGAGAGTAGTTTTTGACAGGCTACTTATAGTGAGTTTGGATTAATCTGATTGGCTTACTAATGATTACAGATGAGAGACTAGCTGTGATCAATCATATCACGTGCTCCTCTCGAAATTAGTTTGTGAAACTTCACTTAATGCACTGTGAGTTAACATGAACAAGTAACTTGTAACATCAAATATCTTGTTAAATCTTTTTTTACTTAATTGGTGGAGGTTTATTTTACTTAGATTGAGTAAATGAGCTATCTAATATCAATCACCAGAGTATACTATTTTGCTCTCGAGTTAAAAATAACTTAATTCTAATTAAACTCAGCAAAAGCGAGTATGGCCATTTCCATGTACTGAACTTTTATTATTTGACTATGCCTAGGTATACCCAGATTTTCTTTAAACTGTGGCATGATTTTTTTTAATATTCATTCATTCACTTTCCTTCGGCTTAGTCCCTTTATTCATCGGGGGTCGCCACAGCGGAATGAACCGCCAACTATTCCAGCATATGTTTTACACAGCGGATGCCCTTCCAGCTGCAACTCATTTACACACACACAGTCATACACTACGGCCAATTTAATTGATTCAATTCACCTATAGCGCATGCGTTTGGACTGAGGAAACCCACGCCAACACGGGGAGAACATGCAAACTCCACACAGAAATGCCAACTAGCCCAGCCGAGACTTGAACCAGCGATGTTCTTGCCATGAGGCCACAGTGCTAACCACTGAGCCACCGTGCCACCATTTTTTTAAATAACGAAACTCAATTTAACCATTTTAAACAGAAGAGGGAAACAGATTTCATAGGGCTCTATAACACCAATAACACAGCCAGCTGTTTAAGTCAGTTTTTCCAGCTCAGTCTCGGAAAACCACACTAGTTGACCTCTGTCACGTGAGTTTGTGACCATATGTGTGTGTGAGTCAGTGATTGTGTGTGTGTGTGTGTGTGTGTGTGTGTGTGTGTGTGTGTGTGTGTGCGCGCTCTTGTAAAATATCAGTCAAATATTTGACCCAGATTTGCAGCTGAAAGTGCTGGAGTGTATGAATCAGACCAACGTCTACACACAAACTCGCATTACCCAAGAGAAGAAATCTGATGCGTTACACAGTTTAAGATGTTTTAGCAACAAAACAGAAAAACAATACACTGGAAATGAGCTGCACTAAAACTTGTGGACTGAAAAGGCATAACTCCAAAAATGGTAATTCTGTCATCATTTAATGGTTCTTGTTCATATTTACTTATATACTTGGTTTTGTACATGGAAAACAAAAAGAAACGTATTGGTTCATGTAACTTTGATGACCTCCAGTGACTACAACAACGTGCAAAGGAAAAGATTCTTTTAAAAACTGAATCTACATTTAATATAATGAATAATTCAATTCAAGTGTATTTATACAGCGCTTTTTACAATGTAGATTGTGTCAAAGCAGCTTAACATGTTCTAGTAAAGTCCAGATTTCAAAGTAGAAGAAGATTTATGTAATAAGAAAAAATCCACTGAATTTTGTTATATCTGGGAGGTGTTTTTGAAGATATTGAAGAAGCTTTGGAGGTTTGAATGATTGGATTTTTATTTTTACAATGATTATTATTTAGTTTTTGGGGGTAAGTTTTGGGTATTGGGGTTTGATTAATTGTAAAACCTTGTAAAACTTAATAAAGACATAATATACAAAATAGTAATAATAATAAGGCGACATGGTGGCTCAGTGGTTAGCACTGTCGCCTCACACAGTTGGCATTTCTGTGTGGAGTTTGCATGTTCTCCCCGTGTTGGTGTGGGTTTCCTCCGAGTGCTCCAGTTTCCCCCACAGTCCAAACACATGCGCTATAGGGGAATTGAATAAACTAAATTGGCCGTAGTGTATGAGTGTGTGTGAATGAATGTGTATGGGTGTATCCCAGTGATGGGTTGCAGCTGGAAGGGCATCCGCTGTGTAAAACATATGCTGGATAAGTTGGCGGTTCATTCCGCTGTGGCAACCCATGATGAATAAAGACTAGGCCAAAGGAAATTGATGATTGAATGAATAATAATAATAATAATAATAATAATAATAATAATAATAATAATAATAATAATAATAAATAAATAACATTCTGAGACAAACACATCAGAACAAAAAACTAACTAGAATAAATATTCTAAAATTTTTTATATATATAAAGTATAATATATATTTATAATTTAAAAATGGTCTAATTAGTTATAAGATAATCAAAACTAAGATTTTAGGGTTATAAAATGATATTTATTGATATTTTAATGGGTGTTTGTGATCTGCATTATAGAAGGGAGTGAGCAGTTCATTTTACTTGGAGAAAACTGGCAATTTGAGCTTATTTCCAGCCTTTTTAGTCTTCCAGGTGTGAAATCAACACTAGATTTCCATCACAGAAAGTGTAATAAATAAATATACATCCCATTTATGTTATGTTTCAGTTTAATTTGGGCCTATAATAAATATGATGCATTTACATTTTAAGCATGAGGATGATCATCTTTGTGGAAATTTTGTGGAAATGAAAACGGACTAAAATGAGTCAGTGTTTGTCCTAAAGTAGGAGCATAGAGATAGGATGATCACACGTTACTATAAGGTTTCATTAGTTAATGTTAGATAAAGGAATAGTTCCCCCATAAATGAACATTTTACTCACCCTAAAGTGTTTCTAAACATTTATAAGTTTATTTCTTCTGTTGAACACTAAAGATATTTGGAAGAAAGCTGAAAACCTGTAACCATTGACTTCCATAGTAGGAAAATAAATACTATGAAAATCAATGGTTACCGGTTTTCAGGATTTTTCTAAATATCTTCTTTAGTGTTCAACAGAAAAGAGAAATGAGTAAAGGGAAAGTATAAACAGTATGTTTTTACCAACAGGAACTAATAATAAACAATACTTGTGGAGCATTTATTAATCATAGTTTAACATTTACTAATGCATTATTAAAATCCAAATGAATGCTTGTTAACATTAGTTCATGCACTGTGAGTTAATAAGAACTATCTAGATCTTCAATAACATGAACAAATACTGTAATAAATGTAGTGTTCATTGTTTATGTTAGTAAATACGTTACCTAATACAACCTTACTATAAAATGTAATAAACATTGCACATAGAAAACTATCTGAAGAGATATTTTTAAGACTTTTGATTGCAAACTTTGGGGTGTTGGTAATCCTGAGCAGTATGAGACGCTGTTGAGACACTAACTCTCGAACAAAAAATGTCTTAACGTCTCAAATGACCTTTGACCTTTAGTCATTGCAGAGGTATTTAGTAAAGTGTGTCTGCTGTTCATTGTCCTGTGTGAGTAGATTCTCTGTTTACACTCGATCCTAAGTTATCAACATTAAAGCGGATCTAAATGAAAGGTCAAGCATGTTGTTGTATATAAAAGCAAGTTACCATGCCAAACACCATCAGTCTGTGCTCTGCAAGAGTTTTCCTGTTAAATCATTAGCCTGGATTTAGTCACCAGCCTCATCCTGTCCAGTTTCCTCTCTTAGGGCTAGTTAATGTGGAAATCAGATAACCTTAATGAATACTACCATATTATGGGCTGAGTGTTAAAACCATGATCCTGTAGGACGTTATTATTAAGAAATTATTGAGAAGACTTTGGGAAACATTATGTGGGAACTTGGGAATTTACTCTGGCAGCCAAGAAGAGAGTGGGTTTTGATTTCTAAATGGGATAGATTAACAAAAACATGTCAAATCTTTCATAATTTACAGTATTCAACCATGTGTTGATCTAAATGTGCTTCATTTCTTCTGCAGAACACCAAAAGAAAAATGTATTTAATAATTTTTCAGTGCAACTGGTTTCAGGACTAAATTTTTGGCTTGAAAATTATTAAAATGATTATATACATTTCAAGAGTTCACACTTAGATGATTGATAATAAAGCGTGTTTGGCATGCTGTCCCGGGAGAGAGCCCTGTGCTCAGAACATTCTCGAGCCCGGGGCTCCCTCCTGTTTGAAGGGCGAGAGGGGAGTTTGAGCTCAGGTAGGTCTCGAGAACTCCCCTGCTTGTGAACGTGCTTGAGATATTTCTTAAGATGCTATTTTGGAGTAGTCAATTTACTTATGGTGAATGTCTTTGGACGGTGGGAAGAAACCGGGAGACCTGGGGAAAACCCACGCGAGCACGGGAAGAACATGCAAACTCCGCACAGAAACGCCGACCGACCTGGTGAGGGGCAAAACCGGTGGTGTTCTTGCTGTGAGGCAACAGTGCTAACCACTGGGCCGCCGTGCCGCCCAGTCAGGAGAAGGGAAGGAGTAGGGGTGGAAGGGGGGATTCTTCAAGACGAAGATGACTGGAGTGGAAAACTCTGGTTATTTGTAGTGTGTATGCAGTATTCGTCTGAATGGTGCAATAAACGGAGCTGATGCGGTGTCAGCCGTGTTCAATCCTAAGCACGTGATCCTCTCGAAATTAGTTTATAAATAAACCACACTTATAAAAAAAATAGGAAAGGAAATGAAAGAAATTTTAAAAATGCAATTTATATAATAGTAATTTTATTCAATACATTTTCTAAACTAATTTAGAGCACAATTCATACAACTAGTTTGACCAAAGCGCTTTACAAAGTTAAATACCAATATTACATTAATATTAGTTAGACACACAATGTGGATCTGCAATGTTGAGTTGGGATTATTGTTGATCAACAATTGAGTATACATGAGATTTGTGGAGTCATTGCAAAGTATAACCATAACAGAGTGAAACTCTATCATTTGTATGCTTTTTAAAGGCATTTCAAGAGAGTTTAAAGCATTCGGGCACAAAAAAAAGTACATTTGTAACTTTAATTTTACTGAATTATTAATAAGATGAAGACTATAGACTATATATACTGTGTTTGTTTTACATTTCATTATTCAATTTCTGTAATTGAATACTGTTTGACTCTCCGTAAACCATAAAGCACTGCTTATTTTCCTTTTCTTTTTTACTTTGCCCTGTTGTAATCATACTTGCTTGCAATTTGATTATTATTTTTATACATAATTCACACTATTACAAAATTACCCCAATCCCATCTAAATTCAAGATGTTTTTGCAAACAGCCATTCAAGTCATCTGGTAAAATTGTAGTCATATCGCAATATATATATATAGCAGAACAACAAAACATCATAATGTCAGATTTTTCCAATATCACGCAGCCCGAAGCTGAAGTAGTAGAACAAGAAATAGTAGAGGAAACATCTATTGTAAACGTGTTACCCACTAAAGCAGAAGTAAATGAATTGATGAATATACGGTAGATTTGTTTTCACACTTTGCAAAGCTGCCTTTCAAGTCAGTATAAACAAATTACAGGTAGTTTCTGCAATGCCACTGTCACAACCAGTAACATTCATTCATTCATTTTCTTTTCGGCTTAGTCCCTTTATTAATCTGGGGTCGCCACAGCGGAATGAACCGCCAACTTATCCAGCATATGTTTTACGCAGCGGATGCCCTTCCAGCTGCAACCCATCACTGGGAAACATCCACACACACACACACACACACTACGGACAATTTAGCTTACCCAATTCACCTATAGCGCATGTCTTTGGAACTGTGGGGGAAACCGGAGCACCCGGAGGAAACCCACGCCAACACGGGGAGAACATGCAAACTCCACACAGAAATGCCAACTGGCCCAGCCGAGGCTCGAACCGGCGACCTTCTTGCTGTGAGGTGATCGTGCTACCCACCGTGAGGCCCAACCAGTAACATACGTAGAGTAGAAATATTCTTTGTTTCTGCACAAAAATGATGCTCTCTTTAACTTTTTGGCAACTTAAATCTTGCAAAGCACATTAGGTTAAACTTTAAAGTATAATGTCAAGCTTAAGTGAACTGGCTGAGCATGTCTAAAGTTATCTTATTATATCTAAAAGTAATTAACAATCGAGCATTTAAGATGTCATATTTGTTCTCTTTCTAGCCTCAGCGCTGACATACCTCCATGGCATGAGAATAATTCACAGAGACCTCAAACCAGAAAACATCGTCCTTCAACAGGGGGAAAAAAGGGTGAGCAATGAGAAGTGTGTGACAGATGGGTATAAACTTACCTGATAAATAACCAATAATGGAAATTGTGTGGTAACTTAAAAGCAATGAGGCACCATTTAGACTAGTGACGGCTGCATTCGAAACACTGCTTCATGGAGACATGGATTATACAGATTGGACTGTGATTGGGGAAGATCAGCAGGTGCTCAGCCCCCAGCGGTCTTTATTTGTGAACTACTGAACGAGTCGACGCATCAAACAGGCTTGCTAACACAACGGCAACATCGCATATGAAAGTCCAATATCTGGCATGCTAAATATTCCAAACCAGCTGGCCGACTTGACTCAGATGTAGTGATGAGCTGCAGCCAATGAGAGAGCAAGTCATGAGCTGATTGGCCGTTGTGTTCAGGAGCACAACGTAAATGTCTGTGATTGGTCAGAATGGTAATCGATGCACTCTCTTCATCCTGCGTTTACACGGACATGAGAGCAGACTAAAGCCACATCTATACACTGAACCGTACAGATATGAGCGATGAGCTCTGACAGATCCGCTGATTGACGATGCTTTCAAACACTCCCTTGAACACTTTCAGAGAGACTTCAAACACTGTCAGTGATGTCATCATAAGATCAGTCAATACTGTTCAGCTCTTTTGTTGCATTTACATGGTTTTGACCAGCAGGTGTCTCTAGAATGATTGCTTCAAAACAGTGAATAATTTTTGTCAAAGCAATTGTTTTGAAGCTTCGAAAAGCTTTGTTTCACACTACTAATACAGTCTCTGAAACTATTAATCAATTAAAGAAGCATTAATGTTTCCTGCATCTTCTTTTCTTGAAGTTGGTTCATAAGATCATAGATCTGGGTTACGCTAAAGAGCTGGACCAGAGCAGCC
This sequence comes from Danio choprae, assembly GCA_903798125.1. Classification (NCBI taxonomy): domain Eukaryota; kingdom Metazoa; phylum Chordata; class Actinopteri; order Cypriniformes; family Danionidae; genus Danio; species Danio choprae. The sequence goes on along the minus strand of CAIGQW010014663.1, from coordinate 217,236 downwards.
TGTGCACATCCTTTGTTGGGACACTGCAGTATTTGGTGAGTGAATCAGTGGATTTATGCAGTCTAGTCTCATCTATAGTGATATGAAGAGTTTAATGTCTGTCTGTCTGTGTGTGTGTGTGTCTGTGTGTGTGTGTCTGTGTGTGTGTGTGTGTGTCAGGCCCCGGAGCTGTTGGAGCAGCAGAAGTACACTGTGGCTGTGGATTACTGGAGTTTCGGGACACTGGTTTTTGAGTGCATCACAGGATTCAGGCCTTTTCTACCAACCTGGCAACCCGTGCAATGGTATTTACAGTGTTGGGGTTTAACAAAATATGAGTAAATTAACAGTTTTACGTATTTTGTGATTAATAATTGTTTTTTTTTTTTATTTATTTATGCTTTTGAATTGCATTTTCGGACTTTGATCTTGACTTTTGATGTTGAAAAGTTTGAAAAAGTGACTATTATTGACATTTTAATAGTTTGAAGTGATATATTGGCTGTGTTGGTGTTGTAAATTATGATACAAAAGCCTGAAAACAAACTGCCAGGACTTTCTGCTTTATTACAGACGTTTTTCTCAATATATTATTTCTTAATATATTGTTTTAAACTACTAAAATGTCACTAAAAGTCACTTTGTTAAACTGTAGAGTTGAATTTTCAACATCAAAAGTCGACAGAGCAGAGATCAACATCCCACAATGCACTTCACAACCGCAAATAAACAGAAAACAAAATATGGAAACTGTTAATGGATATTTTTTTACAGTGTACAATCTTTGAGTTAACTAAATGTGGTACTTAGTTACTTTAAGGAAAGTTATTGTTACATTACTTTTGAATATGTTTTATCATCTGGACAGGCTTGCTTGTTAGTAATTATATCTTTTAGGCCTCTGGTAGCCTTCAGTCATTTTAGACAGAAAAATTGTTTTTAAAATGTAAAATAAATTAAAGAATCATCGAAATGGTCTAAAACTTTATGACTTTGTTGGCATTTGGTATGCAAACAATCAAAAAATGAGACCATTCAAGGATGCTAAATGGTTGTTAAAAAATAGTCACACTTGTGGTCTTTGCTGTCAAAAATGACCGTCAGAAAATGAATAGGGAAAAAAGGGGGAAAAAAAAATATATATATATTTTTTTTTTACAATAAGATGGTGCTAATCTGCCCTTTGTTTTTGAATGGCAGAGTCTCTATTTTACCTGGAAATACTGCAATAATTTAAACATACTTAAAAAAATTAATTACAACAATGTTTTCAATGGGGAAAATGGATGTCAATTACTGCATAAATATGAATTATTACCACAAAACCCTCTCAAAGTTCAAAATAATATATAAAAATTCATTCATTCGTTCATTTTCTTTTCGGCTTAGTCCCTTTATTAATCTGGGGTCGCCACAGTGGAATGAACCACCAACTTATCCAGCATATGTTTTACACAGCGGATGCCCTTCCAGCTGCAACCCATCACTGGGATACATCCACACATTCATTTACACACTCATACACTACGGACAATTTAGCTTACCCAATTCACCTATACAGCATGTCTTTGGACTTGTGGGGGAAACCGGAGCACCCGGAGGAAACCCACGCCAACACGGGGAGAACATGCAAACTCCACACAGAAATGCCAACTGACCCAGCGACCTTCTTGCTGTGAGGCGATTGTGCTACCCACTGCGCCACTGTGCAGCCAATATAAAAAAAATCTTATTAAAAATAAGTTTGATTCATTTAGCTATTAAAAAATATATATAAAAAAAACAGAGGGTACTTTACAGGCGTTCGTCCCTTTTTGACCGGCTAAAGGCTGATTTATACTTCTGCGTTGAGTGATCGTGATGACCCACGGCGCTTGCCTTGCGCGTAGTCGTGCATTTATACTTCTGTGTGCTGTTTGTGTTGCTCTGCAGTAACACTTCCGAAACACTAGCTGGCAGTAGGTCTATGTTCCTCTGTTTTTTTGTGGGCGTTTTGTTTTTTCTGAACGCTAACCTAATGTACAAGTAGCTCAAACTCACTGCAACGACTTTAATCATAAGGTAAACACAAAACAAAAGTCTCCATCTAGAGCTCCTTTACAGGACTCAACACTTGTAAACACTCACTCCATCGGGCTCGCGGCTCTCAGCACCGCCCACACTCGTCACCTCTACCAAGCCGACCAATCACAGAGCTTGTGCTACGTGTCGTTGCGACGTGTAGTTACATTATTTGAGAGGTGTGCGTCAGCGTCGGCATCAGCCACGGCGAGGACTATGTAACCGCGCAAAGACTTCGCTTGACGCAGAAGTATAGATCAGCCTTAAGACCACAAGTGTGACTCCCAAATAAGGGACACTAGAAGGTTAAAAAACTTAACTGGCTAGTTATTTAGTAACCTTTGTTTTACTACTGTAATACATGTACAGTCCTATTTTCTGTACATTAAATGTCAATGTTCCAGAAGTTTAAGAGCTTTTTTCAAGGTTCCGTTATATTTTGCTAGATAATGGTTATGGATTCGAGTTTAAAAATTAAACATACACTGCTACCTGATCAAATATATTTGGCATATCTAGAATTAGGGCCTCACAGTGGCGCAGTGGATAGCACGTTCGCCTCACAGCAAGAAGGTCGCTGGTTCGAGCCTCGAGCCAAGAGATGGGTTGCAGCTGGAAGGGCATCCGCTGCGTAAAACATATGCTGGATAAGTTGGCGGTTCATTCCGCTGTGGCGACCCCAGATTAATAAAGGGACTAAGCCGAAATGAAAATGAATGAATGAATGAATGAATATCTAGAATTAATATGCATTTGTTTAGAAATCCTCATGACTTTTTTTTTATAGTAAATTTCCATGGTTTTCATAGAGACTTTCTTATATATCCTAAATCAAGACTGTGGGAATCGTAGTTTTAGCTCATTTTGGATGTTAAACCTAAGAAGTTTTTGGCTTCCAATCCTGCTCCAAAACATCAATGTTTGATAACGAAGTGTAAATGTGAGGAAATTACAGCATTTGTAAAAATAATTAATAATAAAAAAACAACTTCCTCTTTCTTATCGCTAACAATAGTGCCAGTATAAATTCATAATAAAAGTGGCACCTGTTGAATTCATCAATAAAATGCTAAACATAAGCCCAAGCGCACAATTTAAGTCATGACCCGTCAGTGGAGGTAAAGATCCTGTTCCCCATGCAGAAAAAACCTTGATAACCCATGATGAAGCACAGTTGTTGTAACCTCTTATGCTTGCGTAAAGATAATAATCCCCTCTCAGCAGTGTTATTGCAGAGAGATCGCTGTACTGTGATTGGCCGTACTCCAGTATTATCAACACACAAACTGAAGCCGGTGCTCAAGGGTGTGTGTGAAAACAACCCCAGCTTCATTTGAACTCATGTTGCTCTTTTTCTCCTCAGGCACAGCAAAATCCAGCAAAAACATGTGGATGATATTGTGGTTTATGAGGATCTGAGTGGAGAAGTTCGATACTCTAAACACCTACCAAACCCTCACAATCTCAACAAGTGAGTTTTCAAAAAAATAAATAATAATACATTGCATTGATAAGTGTGGTTTATTTATAAACTAATTTCGAGAGGATCACGTGCTTAGGATTGAACACGGCTTGCATCACATCAGCTTCGTTTATTGCACCAATCAGACCAATACCGACGCACTACAAATAACCAGAGTTTTCCACTCCAGTCATCTTCATCTTGAAGAATCCCCCCTTCCACCCCTACTCCTTCCCTTCTCCTGACTGGGCGGCACGGCGGCCCAGTGGTTAGCACTGTTGCCTCACAGCAAGAACACCACCGGTTTTGCCCCTCACCAGGCGTTTCTGTGTGGAGTTTGCATGTTCTCCCCGTGCTCGCGTGGGTTTTCCCCGGGCTTCCCAGTTTCCTCCCACCGTCCAAAGACATTCACCATAAGTAAATTGACTACTCTAAAATAGCATCCTAAGAAATATCTCAAGCACGTTCACAAGCAGGGGAGTTCTTGAGCTCAAATATATAATATAATATATATATATATATAAAAAAACTTAAATACTATCTTTTACTTTCCCAGTGATGGGTTGCAGCTGGAAGGGCATCCGCTGTGTAAAACATATGTTGGATAAGTTGGCGGTTTATTCCACTGTGGCGACCCCAGATTAATAAAGGGACTAAGCTGAAAAGAAAATGAATGAATGAATGATCTTTTACAGTTAAATAAAGTTTCCTTAATTTATTATTTTTATTTTGCTTTATTAGTAATAATTAATAATGATCATATAGAATAATAATAATAATAATAATATTAATAATAATAATAAATGGTATTGATAATGCTCTTTTTTTAAACCCAAAGTGTTTAAGTTGGAAAATGAAGACAGATATAAATATTTCTTTTCTACATTTGCACTTTTTTCTTAAATACTTTTTCTTGTACAGTTAATGTTTCCTTAATTTATTTGTTTTTATTTGTTTTATTTATTTTGATGTGTTAGTAATAACTAATAATTGTTATAAGAATTGATAATTATTATGTATTAATAATAGTTTAGTAAAATACTAATATTATTATGGGCCTCACGGTGGCGCAGTGGGTAGCACGATCGCCTCACAGCAAGAAGGTCGCTGGTTCTGGTCCGATCAACACCAGTTGGCATTTCTTTGTGGAGTTTGCATGTTCTCCCCGTGTTGGCGTGGGTTTCCTCCGGGTGCTCCGGTTTCCCCCACATGTCCAAAGATATGCGCTATAGGTTAATTGGGTAAGCTAAATTGTCCATAATGTATGTGTGTGTATGAATGTGTAAGGATGTTTCCCAGTGATGGGTTGCAGCTGGAAGGGCATCCACTGCGTAAAACATATGCTGGATAAGTTGGCGGTTCATTCCGCTGTGGCGACCCCAGATTAATAAAGGGACTAAGCCGAAAAGAAAATGAATGAATGAATAATATTATTACTTTTTTTGTCATATTGATGTTTTATAAGTCTTGGGGGGGGGTTAAATTGATAATCACACTAAAAAGAAACTACATCTTTGGTCACACTTTACAATAAGGTTTCATTGGTTAATGTATTTATTATTAATGTATTTATTATTAACTAATTATGTACTTGTACAGCATTTATTAATCATAGTGTAATATTTACTAATGCATTATTAAAATCCAAATTCATGCTTGTTATCATGAGTTAACATGAACTAACAATGAACAACTGTATTACCATTAAGTAACGTTAACTAATAATCAAATGCATTGTTCATTGTTTGTTCATGTCATCAACTAACACAACCTTATAGTAAAGTGTTACCAATACATGAAACCAGTAAACATGGTGAACCCAGTGTTTTAGGTTGAACTTTGAACTATAAAGGTGTGTTTCAGACTGTTAGCTGGTGAAATGGAGCGCTGGCTGCAGATGATGCTGAGATGGTCACCTAAAGAGCGAGGCAAAGATTTAAAACAGCGGAACAAAGAGAGTCAGGAGATGCCCAAAGATGCAGAAGAGGAGAGCAAAGAAACCAGTCCAGAGGGTGCCAAAGATGCTCCAAAATCCTCCTGCTTCTGCTTTGATGAATTAAGCCACATTCTCAATCTAAAGGTAGGCTGAAGTTCAGTAGTATGATCATCAAGGCGCATGAAAATATTGGCTGAGCAATGCCGTTTACTACAGTGTGGTTATGCATTTGTTTTAATTTCCACTTTCAGAAGTTACGAATGATACCAAAATAGCAAACAGTACTAGGCATGCGCCTTTGCTTTTGCTAAAAATCATCGGCTGAAAATGCAGTTTTCGGTTGAAAGAGAAAAATAGTGCAGTGGTTTCTTTTATATATATATATATATATATATATATTTAATTATTTTTTCGGGGTTTAAATGGACAGGACAGTGGAGATTACAGACAGGAAAGTGTGGGGAGCAGAGAGAAGGGAAGGACCTCGAGCTGGGAATTGAACTCGGGTCACCATGAGCACCTTAGTGCTATGTGTCAATGATCCAACCCAGGGGTCACCAATCTCGGTCCTGAAGGGCCGGTGTCCCTGCAGGGTTTAGCTCCACTTGCCTCAACACACCTGTCTGGGTGTTTCAAGTATACCCAGTACGACCTTGATTAGCTTGTTCAGGTGTGTTTGATTAGGGTTGGAGCTAAAATCTGCAGGACACCGGCCCTCCAGGAACAAGTTTGGTGACCACTGCTCTAACCACTAGGCTATTGGCGCCAACCAGTGCAGTGGTTTCACGCTCCCTTTTAGAGCTTAGATTGAGCCCAAAACCAACCCGGTCCGACACATTAACTTATTAATTATGAGCCCGAGCCTTGTTCTCAGGGTATGCTTGAAGAAGTGACAAAAGAGGACACTGAAGGCTGACTATCATCCTTTCTGCGTACCCGTCAACCCTCCCGTTTTTGTTGGGATTCTCCCGTTTTTTACCTTTCTATCCCGCTATCGTCCTGTTTAAGCATCTTCCCGTATCTTTCTATGAAAAGTGAAAGTAGCATCAAAGAGCCAGTCTTAAATGTGATATAGTCTAATTGCAAGAGCTGTTCAAGAGAATTATGCTCTCACTTTATTTTGGCTTGAAACCAGGTTGAAATTAACCTAAAAAAGGCCACATTCACTATGCAACCTCTGAATCAGACAATTCATGTAACGCCTGTTTCACACCGCATGCGCAGGAAGTTGCTGCAGGCCTTGGTGCAGATGAAATGTAAAAATAAAAAGTGAATTTATATATAAAGATAGATAGGTAACTACATAGAATAGAGATAGATCGATCTGTGCAGCAATCGCCGATCAGCTGTGCGCTGCAGATGCAGATGACTGACAAATGTGCTCCGTATAAATGGCCCGTTTCAACTGAGTGGTGTGGTTCGGTGTGGTACGGGTCACCTTTATCAGGCTTGCGTTTCCACTCCCAAAAGGGTACCAATGGTATGGGTGTGGTGTACAACAGAAAGTTTCAGTCGCCGTCATTCTCGCTTGAGGAAATATCTACAGTAAAGCTGTACAGGTCGTTCACATATCATATGAGAAGCACTTTTTACAAAACAGATGCTTTATACACATAAATACTTGTGTATAAATGTTCATTACTGACCTTTCTATGAACATGATTTGATTATAACTGAAATAGCCTACTGTAACGTCTGCAATTATATAAAATAAATAAATAAATGCAACATATATGAACACATACAGAGCCTTACAGTCTCCGATAAGTTACCAATTACAGAAAAACTACACACGGCATACATTTAGTCCTTATTTGGGTTCAAAAACACACAACATATAGCCCACAGTCAGTGCAAACCTCTCATCAGTATCTTTAATCTTCACCAGCACATGTAACCTCTGTTAGAGAGTTATTCCGTCATTCCGAGGTCAAAATAGTCCAAAAGGTGATGATAATAGTTAATCATGGCCGTTTGTTCAGGTTTTTGGTTGCTGTAAAAATTATTTGCTCCTTTGTTTTTTCGCGCTTCACTCTCGCGTTTGTCCGTTTCTGAAAGGATGTCAGAAGCACTTCAATAATCATGCGCACACTATTATCATCAGCTCAAGAAGTTCGTTATTTCAAATATAGACGCACGGTGAGCGCAAGCAAGAAAGCGAAACCACTCACGCTTTAGACGGCCTTGGTAGACTCTGCTCTTTTTCTTGGCTTTGTGGCTGTTCATCAAGACAACGACAAGGTTTGTTTGAGCTCGGGTCGACCATGGCTCGTTATTTTATGTTTATATTATTACGGTGTAATGTCTCGGCTGTGTATTTAAAAATGGTGCTTCCTTTGTTTTTATTCTCCTGCTTGTGTATGAGATGGTGACGTTTCTCTGTAAACCAATAGCGTTCAGCTGCGCGTCTAGCTCCGCCTTTTGGTACCCTTTTGTCGTGCTATGTACCCTCTCGAAAGTGTACCCAAAAAGTGGTACGGTACGGTTCACTTTTAGGTACCTTTTGACAGTTGAAACGGCCTTAAAAGCGTACCGAACCATACCGTACCATACCACTCAGTGGAAACGGGCCAAAAGACACTGTTCTCATATCAGCTTCTGTACACGCGATTTGAAGATGAGTGAAAGTGGATGCTTGGGGATTTGGGTGTGTTTTTAAACAGACAAATACACTTAATAATTTGTAAACAAGTCTGCCCTGGCCTCTTTTATTTAAAACACTAATGATTTTGTCTTAAATGAGCACAAACAGTACAAAAGTAATCGAATGCTTTCATTATAGATTTGTGTATAGCTCTCCATGCAATTAGGCTAATTAAGTAATGACTAAAAAAAAAAAAACACACAAATGCTTGATCACTGCCCGGCCCGAAGATAGTGGCAGGAAATATCTGTGCTTGGGCAAAGAATCTAAACTCTCCTCCCTTTAGCTGTAATCACTGCATGGAGTGAATTGGCTTTCACACCAGGTGCAGAAATCAGTGCGCTATGAAACCTATTCATTTCAATGGACCATGCAAAGGCCGTTTTGTTGTTGCATTGACCAAAGTGCAAGAGCAGTGGAGCACACACACAAAAGAAATAGCTCAACATTCCACTCGGTGGATATTCTGGCTATGTACATGTATTTTTATATATGCATGCTCACCAAATAACCAAAGTCTATTCAAATAACGTGCCAACAGGACATTCCCATGTAGTATACTTGTTCCTGTTGCTTGCAGTAGCTCTACTGTGTTGTCATGGCAACACTAGTAAAATGATTCCTCTCAACTCGTACAGTACTGGACTACACTATACTGAATCGTACTGTGCAAAAACTGTATCACTCATGCCGTAAGTCACATGTAATGTTGTTTCTCTCCTCAGCTCGTCCATGTGCTCAACATGACCTCTGCTGAAATATTCAACTACTCGGTGCAGCCACAGGATGACGTGGCTTCCCTGCAGGAGCGAATCGCACAAGACACTGCCATTCCTCCAGCCAATCAGGAGCTGCTGCTGGAGGCGGGACTTGCACTTGAGCCGCAAAACAGCGTCATGCAGTGTGCCATCGATTACAGTGTACGTTTGAAACGAATGCTAATTTGTATTGAAAAAAATAAAGCAGCTTTATCTTAATGGACTTTCAGAAAAACAGACTGAAAACAAAAACTGTTGCAGCTTCCGGTTCATGCGGACTTTAGGATGCAGATGACCATTAAACGCATCATAACCGCCTTGTGAAAAGGGTCCATTCAGGCAGGTTATGTACACCCAATCTAGTCTGACTTTGTTTTTCTTTCATTCTTTTAGTTGATGGACAATCGGCGAGCAGATGAGCCGCTGGTTTTCCTGTTTGACCGTTCGTGCTGCAGCTACGAGCCTCAGTTTACACCACGCGTTCTTCCTGAGAACATCCGATTCGTTCGTAAGTTGCTGTTCATTAGGGGTGTGCGTTATTAACTGTTTTCTGCGATTAATGATGATTAGATGATATTCGCACTGGTCAGTTCACAGAAGTGATTTTATTCTTTCAATTTAAAGTAATATTTGATAGATACCTTAAATGATATAATTAAACCAAAAATGAAAAGGTACAAAGATGTACAGTACATTGGACAAAGTTCTAATAAATGAGTCATTTATCCAGATGATTCATTCAGACATCTGATTCATTTGGTTGTTCAGATATTCATTTAATTGATTCATTTAAAAGGCAGATTCATTCATTTTTATGAATGGATTATTGAATAATCGACTCAAATTATTGGTTCAAAAACATATTCACTCACGAAGGAGACACTGCGGTGTTGCTTTGACACAAACACAAATAAGCCCCTCCAGGATTTTGCGAGTTTAGTTGTTCTTGAGATCAAATGTTTTATGTTTTATTAATTTTATATTTTTACATTCTTACTTGCCCTTAAAAAGGGGACCTATTATGCCCCTTTTTGGAAAATGTAAAATAATCTCTGATGCGAGTGTGTATGTGAGACTCAGCTCAAAATACAACACAATTAATGTTTTATAACTCTCTGAAACTGACCCTCTTAGGCTTTCATCCTAATTGTGCCATTTTGGTGACTGTTGCTTTAAATTCAAATGAGATTGTGGGCGGAGCTACTGGTGCCTATGTGTCAGCATAGCGGCAGATTCAAAAACAGAACTAACATCCTATGCTAATGAGGTAGATATTGTCACTAGTGGGCGGGGCTTTCCCCCTCTGATGACACATACAAAGAGAGAATGTCAATCAAAGTGTTTCTGCAGACTGCTTTCATCAAGAGTGATAATAAAAAATAAAATTAATAAATTTTACCATTAGAAGCTGGTTATATCCACACACTGCTGCAACTCAACTGTGTTTAAACCCCTTATAAAAGTGATTTTTGCCCTTTAGCCAAAAGAAAGTCCTTTACATTCCCTCAGATGACTTATATGGTGATATGCAATGTTTGTCATATTACCCAGCCCTAATTTAAATTAAATTTAGTAAAAAATGAACAGTTAACATAATTAACAGTGGGTTAATACAACCCAGCATTTTGTAAAGGACTCTAAACGCATGTGTGTTTGTGATGTAGAGAACGAGCCCAAACGCGCTCTGCCCTACAGCTCTCAGAGACGCACGTGGGGTCAAGCGTGGCACACCATACGGGCGCTGAAAGAAGACTGGCAGAGGCTGCAGCAAGGCCAGAAAGTAGCCATGTGAGTAGGAAAGATGCTAATTTAAACCGGGTTCTTACACCTTTTCAAGCACTTTCCAGGTGCATTTTACATATTCACATGCATATACGTACTTCAATCACATGCTGTTTGTTATGGTATTCTGTAGTATAGTACATTTTAAATGACATTTATTTTCATTACATGCATTGTTCACTTATAAAGTGATATTCTCCATGCATTTTGTCTTTTCCAACTGTATAATGATAGGGGGGCAGATAAAAAAAAAAAAACAGGTAGATCAAGCTACAGGCACATGCACAAAGAAATGTATTTTATTTTATTTAAAGGGGACCTATTATCCTATTATGGCCCTTTTTACAAGATGTAAAAAAAGTATCTGATTTCCCTAGTGTGTTTGTGTGTGTGTGTGTGTGTGTGTGTG
>CAIGQW010014663.1:116657-136205 GCA_903798125.1 Danio choprae | reverse complement strand
GTCTTGAAAAATATCTAGTAAAATATTATTTACTGTCATCATGGCAAAGATCAAATAAATCAGTTATTAGAAATGAGTTATTAAAACTATCATGTTTAGAAATGTGTTGAAAATATCTTCTCTCCGTTAAACAGAAGTTGGGGAAAAAAGTAAACGGGGGGGCTAATCATTCAGGGGGTTTAATAATTCTGACTTCAACTGTAGGCCATATATGCTGAGGACACTGATCTGGGCAGACGGTTGTGCATACATTTAGTTTAGATTATATTTTTTAAAGCTTTTCAAAACCTTTTTAAAGAGAAATGTGTCTGTATACAATAGAGTTTGCTTACTTTGGCACAATGTGTAAAATATGTGGCTATAAAATAAATAACATTTTTTGATGGGGCAAGTAAAAATATTTTCCACTGGCCCAACCACGCCACTACACTCTCAGAAATAAAGGTACGCAAGCTGTCACTGGGGTGGAACCTTTTCAAAAGGTAGACATTTGTACTTAAAGGTTCCTTATTTGTACCTCAAATGTATATATTAGTACCTACAAATTTTGAGAGGAACACTTTTGTCCTTTTTAGGTACCAATATTTACCCTTGAGGTATTAATATGAATCAGAATCAGCTGTCCAGACTATTCGATGTAGTCCGCGGAGGTCTGTTTTGGCAGCTGAGCCGAACAATTAGGTACAAATTTGTACCTTTTGAAAAGGTATCACCCCAGTGACAGCTCACTTCGTTTCTGATAGTGTATTTAGCCCTGTTTGAAATGTATTCAAAATGGTCTTTAAAAGTCATTAAAAGTCTTAAAATTGACTCCAGATTCTGTCCTGTCTAATTGCTTTCATACTTGCTCATTAAGTGAAGTTTATTTATAAACTAATTTGGAGAGGATCACGTGCTTATGATTGCTCACAGCTGGTCCCGCATCAGCTCACGATTGATTCACCAATCAGATGATTCCTAGATCACCATAAATAACCAGAGTTCCCTTATCTCAGTACCTTCGTCTTGAAGAACTCCCCCCACCCACCCCTACTCCTCCTCCTTTCCAGATGTGCGACACGGTGGCCCAGTGATTAACACTGTCGCCTCACAGCAAGAATGTCTCTGGTTAAAGTCTTAACTAAACTAGTCAACATTTCTGTGTGAAGTTTGCTTGTTCTCCCTGTGCTCGCGTGGGTTTTCCCCGGGTTCTCCAGTTTCCTCCCACAGTCCAAAAAACACGCAATTTAAGTAAATTGAACACACTAAGCGATACCATTGCCAAGCTCTTAATAAATATACATCTCTTTTCAGCCATTCTTTTAGCCAGAAATAAGTCGGGGGAGTTCATCGAGATCTACCTGAGCTCAAGCTCCCCTCTCGCCCTGCAAACGGGAGGGAGCCCAGGGCTCGAGGATCTCGTGAGCTCAGGGCTCTCTCCCGGGACAGCATGCCAAACAAGCTATATTACCAATCATCAGCTAAGTGTGAACTCTTGAAAACAGAATCTTTTCTTATGAATGCAGAAAGATTACACGGCTCAATGATGAGTGATGAGATGCAGAGGGAAGCTCTGCAGTGCGCTCTTCTGGCTGTCTATATGTATAACACTGGCAAAGACATTTGTAATTACATCTATCAGGTGAATAGAGTTTACTGAGAATGTCCTCAGAGAAATGTGCTTGAGGAACAGTTTGATGATAGAGATGATAAAGAGTGTTATTGATGATGTGAGTTCAGTGGACATTCACACTATATGTCTTTCCTATAGGAATTTCATAGAAAACATGGGAGCACCTGGCACTGCATTGTGGGAAATATTGAGAGTTACTTAGTTGGATCCAAAGATGACTTTTACATTGACTTCTCTGTTGGAAAGCCTATCCACACAGCCTAGCAACAGCAACAGTTCATTCATTCATTTTCTTTTCGGCTTAGTCCCTTTATTAATCTGGGGTCGCCACAGCGGAATGAACCGCCAACTTATCCAGCATATGTTTTACGCAGCGGATGCCCTTCCAGCTGCAACCCATCACTGGGAAACAGCCATACACTCATTTACACGTACACTACAGACAATTTAGCTTACCCAATTCACCTATAGCGCATGTGTTTGGACTTGTGGGGGAAACCGGAGCACCCGGAGGAAACCCACGCCAGCACAGGGAGAACATGCAAACTCCACACAGAAATGGCAACTGACCCAGCCGAGGCTCGAACTAGCGACCTTCTTGCTGTGAGGCGACAGTGCTACCCACTGTGCCACCGCGTCGCCCCTAAAATATTTTATTTTATTAAAGCAACTAATAAAATGCTGTATAAACGTATAAACTAAGGAATAGCTTTTTTCATATTAGCAACATTTCAAATGAACATGTACCTTCACTGGACTGAAGCTATACTGTAGTTTATTTCAGTGTTTCTCAACCACGTTCCTGGAGGACCACCAGCTCTGCACATTTACCATATCTCTTAACCAAACACACCTGATTCAGATCATCAGCTCATTAGAAGACTGAAGAGAACCTATAATGGGCAATTCAGACAAAGGAGACATCCAAAACATGCAGTGTTGGTGGTCCTCCAGGAACGTGGTTGAGAAACACTGGTTTATTTGATTATCTGTGAATCCTGATTTAAAAATGAAATCAAATTCACAACCTGCATCAAATTGCACAATTCTGCAATTATTACAGGTTTACGAGGTAAATGTCAATCTATACCTATTTTAGCATTGTCACCTTGCATGGTGTTTTAATTGGAAAGAAAACTCTAAAAACATATGCTGGATAAGTTGGCGGTTCATTCTGCTGTGGCGACCCCAGATTAATAAAGGGACTAAGCCGAAAAGAAAATGAATGAATGAATGAATGACACTTTATCAAAGGGCCTCATTTTTTTCAAAGTTTTTTCTCCTGCATTGATCCATAAACTCAGCACTACAGACTTTACATGGGCGGTTCATTCCGCTGTGGCGACCCCAGATTAATAAAGGGACTAAGCTGACAAGAAAATTAATGAATAAGACTTTACATGTTTTATCCATTCTGACTTTGTTGTTGTTGTTTACAGAGGGATATGTAATCTGTTTTCAGGCATACAGTGGTCAGCATATATGAGTGCACCCCATTTTGAAAATGAATATGTTTATCCATTGAAAATAGGCAATGTATTTTGGTGCATTTAAACAAAACAGATTTATTAAATAGATATAATTATTAAAATAATATTTTAGTCACCAAACAGATTTACAATTTGAAAGATAATACAATTAAATTCAAGAAAAATATTGCAAAAAAAATATTACAACCTACAAAATTTCTACAAAATTTTTCCATTTTTTTGCTTCTCTTGATTTTTCCTCTTTTTAAATTTGTATTTAATATTTTTTCTAGAACATATACATTTGGCTGTACTAGTTTTTGGACCGTTATCGTAAGTTATTTTGTTAGATGAGCTCCAGATTCGGCTTCAGTACTGACTAATCTAATGTATATGCGCAAATATAATATTGTAAAGCTTCCTATTAAAAATATGAATTTAAAAGAGAGATTTGTGAGGGGTGAACTCATATATGCTGAGCACTGTATGTTTATATACAACCTTTTAATGCACAACAAATTGAAAAAATCCTTTGTTTTCTGTATGTTCACTGAGTTTTCTGAATTGGAGTGATAAAAGAGATTCGCAACATCCCTTCTGTGACTGTAATATGTCAAAAACATTTAAAATAAAATTAAATGAAACAAGAATTTTGAACAACGTCCAACTTTCTCATTTTTGTGCTACATATGTGTGTAACTCATCACATATTTAATTAAATACTGCTTCATTTGCTTGTTTAAACACCATTTGAAGAGTTTAGATGCATAAACCTCTAAATGCCGTCTGAAATGTTTCTCTAAGATGAGCATTTAAATCAGGCTGCTGTGTGTATGTTCATCATAAACAAAGGAGGCTGTGAAAAATGGTAATTTTTGGTGGTAATTTCAGAGATTTTTGCATCTGAACTCTTAATTTGAGAAAACTCGTCATAAAATGCAATGTAAGGTAATGTTAAATAATCAACAAGGGAAGAGTATAGTGATTAAGGGTTATTTTTTTTACCCTACTCACCTACAATGTCTTGAGGTGTTGTAGATTCGTCTGCTGCAAAAGACCTATAAGCTGTAACTGTTCAAATGTTTAACATTGATGTTATATTAATGAAAATATTTCAAAACTTTATCTTCTCGGTTACGTTTTCAAACGCCCGCCCTTTTTCTAGGTTGTTACTAGATCGGATACAGCTGCGGCCGGAAGTTAACGAGAAATAATTTATATTATTTATTAAATTTCCCATTGGTTGTATTTTATTAACATCTACCCCTACCCCAACCGCCATAGTAATGTAAAAACAGTAGTTGTACCTAGTATTATTTATGTTATTTATTTAATTACCCAATAAACTATATTTCTAATGTCTATCCCAATCCCAATCCCAAACCCAACCGTCACAGTCATGTAAAAACAGTAGTTCTACCTAGTATTATTTATGTTATTCATTAAATTACCCAATAAACTATATTTTTTAATGTATATCCCAATCTTAACCCTAAACCCAACCGTCAGAATACTGTAAAATATTAATTATTATTATACAGTGTCACAATGATGCTATATTGATGTGCGTATCCGCAGCTGTATCCCTTCTAGACTTTACCCTTTTTTAGAGTATTCACTCTTGCTGCGTCCCAATTCGCATACTATCCGTCTTAAATAGTATTTGAAAACAGAATTAGTAAGTCCCAAATCGTAGTATGTTGAAAAGAGTATGCCAAAGGTTCCCGGATGGTTTACTGTTTCCGATTAAAAAAAAATTTAAGTGTAGAACCGTCCATATAGTACATTGCGCGTTGGACGTGAATTCGATTAGAACTACAAAGAAAGTGTAAATAAACTACAAACATGGCGGACGCGCGAGACCAACTGTAAAGCAGTGAGGCTTCGGTAAAGATGTTTGTATGGCTGCTAATTAATATCTAGCCCACTGGAAAATATTTATAGCGTTTTCTGTGTTATATTTCATCAGCAACAACAATACTGAACTTATATAAAGACGTGTTTGGACATTATAACGTCTGAATTCATAATTATCCATCACCTGAGGAGATTTCTCTGACGTGTGGATGATTGACAGGGCTCATAACTAAACAACACAACGATCTGGTAACGAGGAAGTAGTATGTCGCGAAGCTTGCACACTCTTCTGTTACACACTCAAAAGTATATACATTTCCTTCACAAAAAGTACATACTTTAAGGGCGTAGTATAAGTATGCGAATTGGGACGCAGCATTTGTTGTTGTGGAGACCAGCAAAGCGTCTTGGGCGCAAGGCATGACGGTCTGAAATAAAATGCAGGGATACATTGCAGCGAGACTTCAGCAGAGCGGACCAATTATATAACCGGGCTTGGCAGCGCCAACCAATGGGAGACAAGAGCGGGAGGGGCCAACGACATTTGCACACCTACATTACTTTTGGTCAAGCACTCAGCGGGAGCATCACAGGCGCTGCGAGTGAGTCTCTATTTTCTCCGTGTCAAGAAATCTACACAAAAATAAGGTAAAAATGTGTTTATTGTCATTGTATTGCAGTTCGTACTTCACAATAGTGTGTACAACAGAATATCTGATGTTTTTCATTCCGTTCAGAGTAAGCGATGGTGGTCCTACTTGGCTGCACACCTACATTTCAGCAACTGAATTAAACATACATTAAATAATCATTTAATTACCATCAGAACGTGAGTAAAATTATGCTAAATAGTGTCAATTCATATAAAAATTTATTTAATCAGTCTAAAAATAACCACAGCGCCATTCATTTATATTAAACTATACAAAAATAGAATCTCGAAATGAATTTAACGATTGTTGGTTTAATTAATTATAATTGACTAAAACTTACACGATCATCATGTCCAAAATAACGTACAAGTTTGCCGAAATAATCGGTGGTGCTGAGTACAGCCTTTGGTTCAGGTGTCCATGGCAACAGTAACCTGGCAAAGTATGCCACGTGATGTTATGCAATGAAAGATGGAATAAAGGCTGTGAAGCATCTCATGTGCTGATATTATGTAAGATCCATCCGCCCCGACTCTGACGCCTCGCCATCTTTATTACCAGTTTCACCATCATCATCATCAGAGTCAGCAGATGCTCGAGGGCTGTGCACTGGGCAGGGCAGACAGCAGGATGGGCACTCAGTAGGGCGCGTCAGAGGGTGTAGCTCAGATTGAGAGCAGTTTAACTCCTTCTTTCCTCTTTGTGTCTCTACAGAAGCATCATGTCGGACAGGAAGGCAGTGATCAAGAATGCTGACATGTCTGAGGAGATGCAGCAGGATGCTGTGGAGTGCGCAACGCAGGCGCTGGAGAAGTACAACATCGAGAAGGACATCGCCGCGTATATCAAGAAGGTAAACGCATGGTTTGTCTGGTTATTTCACGTATTGGAATGCAATGAAAACATAATTTTTTTATAAACACGACATGATTTGCTATTGCATAAAAAATAGTCATGAAATTTAGAGATCAAAATGCAGTCTTGCAGCGTTTGTTATAAATATATGTTTATCTTTTCATTAAAAATAATAATAATCTGATTTGAAAGGCAGATTTTTGCGGTTACATTTTCCAGAAAAAAGTTTTTTCTAGTCAGAAAATTTTTATCAAGATGACAAATGAGTTACTGTATTTATTTTTATATTAACCTTAAATTTGGAACTTTTTATTTTTAAAGTTATCTATTTCATTTGGTGACGTGGTGGCACAGTGGGTAGAACAATCGCCTCACAGCAAGAAGGTCGCTGGTTCGAGCCTCGGCTGGGTCAGTTGGCGTTTCTGTGTGGAGTTTGCATGTTCTCCCCGTGTTGGCGTGGGTTTCCTCCGGGTGCTCCGGTTTCCCCCACAAGTCCAAACACATGCGCTGTAGAAGAATTGGGTAAACTAAATTGTGTGAATGAGTGTGTATGGATGTTTCCCAGAGATGGGTTGCAGCTGGAAGGGCATCCGCTGCGTAAAACATGCTGGATTAGTTGGTGGTTCATTCCGCTGTGGCGACCCCAGATTAATAAAGGGACTAAGCCGAAAAGAAAATGAATAAATGAAGGAATCTATTTCATTTTTTAGCTTTCTTTTCTTTTTTTTTCAATTTAGGAGTAAAACGTGTTTGGAAAACATTACTAAAAATATAGACATAAAAATAGTCACTTTATTTTGAGATTAAAATGCACAGTCCTGCAGTGTTTATTATAAATTGTTTATATTTTAATTTAAAATTTATATATATATATATATATATATATATATATATATATATAATTTATTATTATTTTTCATATTTAAAGGGCAATCATTAGGGTTACATGCTTGTTTTTTTTCTGGTCAGACAAAAAAGTATTAGAAACTAGATTCATCGAGATGAAAAATGAGTTGCTGTATTTAACTTTTTAAAATATAAACCTTAAATTTTTAACTTTAAAAAAAGTATTATTATTTATTCAATATTTTAGTTTAATTCTTTCTTCAATTTAGGCGTGAAACGTTTTTCAAAAACACATTTTTGACTTCTTTTTTTTTTATGCTTCAGCAATAATCTGCCTACTGTCTTTGGCTACGTCTACACTAATCCAGATAAATTAGAAAATGGCGTTTTTGTCTAAATACATTCCATATCCATCCTATTATTCTCAATTCTCTCTGGAAAATTAGTCATCCACACTAAAACGAATGAAAACTCTTTCGTTCATGTACTGCGCGGACGTAAGACGTTTACCCGCATCATATCCGGCTGCCGTTTATTTACTTTCAATCTTTTTGAAACGTCACAGCAAAATGTGCTAGCTGGTCTGCTTCCACCGCTGAGCAACAGCTCTCAGTGAACATTCCCTGTGCTTTTGAAGAGAAGCAATACGGAGCATCTGCAAGCTTTAATAACGCGGCAATGCTTCTCATTCACGCTGAACGGGTGACGTCAAAGGTTGCCAAACTCAATTGTGGATCTGTCAACGTTGCTTGCTACAGTAGTTGGGAATTTCTCATTTTTTCAAGCGCAGACAGAAGCGTCAGCCAATCAAAACCCTTTATGCAAATACCCCAGCTCAGACAGTAGCCGATTGCGTTCTAATTTCATTGGCTGACACTGATGCTGCTATGATGATCGTGTCAGCCCCAACTTTAGACACGCCATCCATCGAGCGTTGATGCTGATGCCCCGTGTGAATCAGGGGTAAAGCTGTCCAAACGAGCAGCATCCAAAAACCTCTGCACCTACATCTTTACAATGTAGTCCACCGTGTCAGCTGAATTGGTCACATGACTAAAATGGGCCATCGTTTTCGAAAGCCTCCATTTTCACAGTCCACACTGCAACATAAAAACGACGTTGTCAAATTGATCCACTTTGGACAGCATTTTCAATTCCTAAAAACTCAGTACCAGGGTGGAACGAAAGCTCTAACAGAGGGACCGGATATGCCTTTTTAAAAGAAAACATATTAGTGTGGACATGGCCTTTAAAAACAGCCAAACCAATGTAAAATACCACAGCATTCACGATTTATAGCGATTAAAATGTTCAGGTTTGTGCTCAAATCCATTAATAAATGAATAGTAAACGGCCACATAAATATAATTGAATATTCAGGGAATTTAATGACAAAGTATGAAATAATTAAAACATAAAATCAAATGTTAATCAATCATAATAAATTCAGTTTATCTCTTCTCTGATTGGTGTTTACTGGCATGTGGGCAGGATCAACCCTTCACTCGCATGTGATTCGTCAATAGTAAATGACATCTCCGTTGTTTTCTTTTGCAGGAGTTCGACAAGAAGTACAACCCCACCTGGCATTGCATCGTGGGAAGGAACTTTGGCAGCTACGTGACTCACGAGACCAAGCATTTCATTTACTTCTACCTGGGTCAGGTGGCCATCCTGCTCTTCAAATCAGGCTGAGCAGTTTATTTACACAGAGCAGAATTAATGAACTGACTGTACTGACGAGGCTCACCATTCCTGATCCGGTCCGGGACCTGCCTTCTCTCGGCTGCTTCTCCTTTCCTTCTGATTATAGTTTCTAAAAATGGCCATGTGAGAGGGAAATGCCGTAAAGAAACGCTTGTATTTATTTGTTTTCTATCCAGTTTGAGCGTCTTCTGTCACCTCTTTCTTTTCTTTTTTTAATTAAAGCTAAACGGTTTTGGCTGGAGTTCATGTCTGGAGGTTTATGATGGACTGCTGCTACTCGGTGGACGTTTCCCATTTTTATTTTTCTCCAATAATTAGGGAACATTTCCGAAGATGGAAAAATACACGTTAACTAAATAAATTGAAGTGTTTAATTTATTATCAATATTGATTATAATTTTGTCATCCTCTCCTTGATTACATTCCTCAATGGTCAACTTTTCTTTTTTTACTGTGGATCTGATAAAGTCTAAGTTTATATTAAACAAACTGGAGTCAAATTAGATTGTTTTGTGCATCTCATCACGCGTGAGCAACAACACGAGCATCTAATACATTGAGTATTTAACAATATAAAAATATCCATCCTGCACAACAGTAGCGTAAGCTCTCGTCAGTCAACCTAAAAATACCCACTGAAGCTCAAAGCAGACGGATTTAGATGTCGTCGCTGCACATAAATTAAGGCTATTTTAAGCTGCCTGCAACACGAAGAGAGCTGCTTATTTTAAAGCCTGTAAACATTTAAATTCAACCGATATAAATGATGAATACTGTACTAATTAGTGACTAATTAACTGACCAAATTAAGTACTAAAGTGCAAGCTTGTTTTGAGAACCATGAAGTATTGAATTTAACCCGTTTAAAGCAAACACTAAATGTGTGAATTCACTTATCAACATGCACTGATGAACTCATTTAGCTCTAAAGCGGTTCGGTCAAATCAAAGACCACCAAACGCTACTTTACAATTTGATACCAGCTCAACTTAAAATATGGATATCGATTTGCTCAAATATTTTAGCTTTGGGCTTCTGGTTAATGTTAAGGTAATACATATTTCACAGAACAAAATATATATTCATTTTATAAACGTGAACGTATGAAGCGTATTTAACGTCTTGAATGTGGAGGATGATTTGCTCAGATAATTAGCTTTGGACTTGTGGTTAATGTTAATGTATATGAAATGAGCCTTTTATATTATAAACGAGAATGTATGAAACGTACTTAAGTTCTCGAATAAGAGCAAGCTTAAATCTGTGCACTAAAGCATTGAAAACCCATCAGAAATCAATGCTGAATGTCATTCTCACGTTTATGCTCAAATAAATACATCAGACAGTTGAGGAGGTTAATAATCTGCTTGTTTTTGTAACCACTGCTGGAACACAGAGACTCATTTTATAACCCACTGGAAGAATCAAGCTAAATACGTCACACTTTAAAACATTTATAAGCTAAATGAATGATTAGAGATTTAAAAACTGACCCATGATGCACTTCTCCACCTCCAGCCTTCAACACGAGGAAACCAAAATGAAAGCTACAGGAAACGAGGCAGAGAAACTGATCTGGGTTGACGTTTTATTAGCATTTTAGAAAACCAGTTTGTGTGGGTAGACCCCATTGGACAGGGAGAACATGGAGCGCAGGTAGCCCCTGAGCTGGGGAACCTTCTTGATCAGAGGAAGTAGCTGAGCGTCCACTGCTTTCTGGTCTGTCTTGCGCTGCTCTGTCAACTGGTACTTCTGCAAACCAAAGAAGAACAACAACAATCAGCAGCCAGATTTCCTTCAACACTTCTATGGGCATTTTAGACGTCGCATAAAAATAAATTAAAAATGTATATATGTGCATACATCTTGAAAGTGTGTAATAAACAAAACAAGTTACAAAGATGTACGTACTTATTGTTTGAATGTACTGTATGTATGCATGTATGTATGTACATATATATACACAAATATATGCATTTAGGTGTGCTATAAACACATCTATTGAATACACATACTGTAAGTGGCGCATACTCAGATACAGTTTAGCAAAAGTAACAGTGTAAAGTACTAATTCTCACCATTAACTGACTATAATTAATACATTGGCTGTTTATTTGCACAGATTCTGCGTGATCCCTGATCCTACACGATACCTAAACCCAACTAGAACCTCGACTAATAATGAGGAGTTTGGAACTAAAGGAGTTTGAGCTAGTCTTAATCATTGGTTAGTTAATGGTGAGAATTAGGACGGCACAATATTTCGTTTAAGCATCGATATCGCAACATTATACGCAATAATATGTGTATCCGCAGTAGTAATTATTTATTAAAAGACTAAAAATGTAGAGATGTTATTAATTTGAAGTCATTTATAAAATGATGACAGTGTTATTTTAGATTTGATTGGTCAATTTCTGCACCTGAACACTTCTTACACTCTCCAGAAAACCACATTTAACTCGTCTTCGCTCTGCTGCATTTATATATGCTTGCAATTTAATATATTTTAACCCAGGGGTCACCAAACCTGTTCCTGGAGGGCCGGTGTCCTGCAGATTTGAGCTCCAACCCTAATCAAACACACCTGAACAAGCTAATCGAGGTCTTACCGGGTATACTTGAAACACCCAGGCAGGTGTGTTGAGGCAAGTCTGAGCTAAACCCTGGCTCCTTATTTTATAAATGATTTAAAATTAATAACAGCTCTGCATTTTAATCTTTTAATAAATGATTACTATTGCGGATACACACGTTGCGATATCGATGCTTAAACGATATATTGTGCTTATTAACTAACCAATTATATTAACTATTATCAATTACTAATTAAGTTAATATATTAGCAGTATATATTAACTAACCAATGATTAAGACTAGCTCAAACTCCTTTAGTTCCAAACTCCTTATTAATAGTCGAGTTTCTAGTTGGGTTTAGGTATTGTGTAGGATCAGGGATCATGCAGAATCTGTGCAAATAAACAGCCGATGTATTAATTATAAACTAAATCTTTCCATATACAGCTACTCAATTCATCTATTCTATTAATAAACGCAGCATGTATTGCAGAAACCTGCAGGGTAACTGTTCATATATAGACCATTATGAGGGATGTAAACAATAACAATGGTCCTATTCTGTGTCCTGTTTTACATGTTTAATATCCATAGCTTCTGAGAACTCAAAAAGAGCCACATATTTATACATAATGCTATGATAACTGTTATTATCTAAAGATATGATTGAACTACCTCATTACAATTATGAAAGTGCAGTGAGTATTCATGGGCCAATGGGATCGTCACATTGAAATGGTCTATAGTAACTGTTAATAGTTAGTAGTTAATTTGGTTTAGTAACTAATAACCTTAACGTTTCAGATTTTTATTAATACAATAATCTGCATCTTCTGTAAAGCTATATCTGTATATCTACATTAAATATGGCATTGTCGGATTTTTCCCGATATCGTGCTGCACGAATGAGAATAGTTCCTTAAAATAGTGACTCCTAACACACAACAAATAAAAACCCATCTGACCTCCTTCTCGGTGTCGAAGATCTCTCCCTCCTGGTGTTTGGGTTTCCTCAGCTTCTTCTTCTTGAAGTAAGAGTCGGTCAGCGTCCTGGGGATCTTCATGCCAGAGATGTCCACTTTGGTGTTTGTGGCGATGCAGAACTTCTGGTGAGCTCTACGCAGAGGGACGCGGTTTATAGCCAGAGGACCTGAGAGAGACACGCACCAGAGCACAATCAATTATTCAACAGCCCAGTATAGCTGAATGTACTGGGGAAACACACTGAAGGAGACTTCTTTCCCTTTGTGATGTGAGAAATATACAGGCAGTGTTAACTGATGATATGGAAAGCATTCATCAAGGAAGAATTATGAAGAGTAAGGAAAATAATGTTTCCGGAGAGTTCTTTACAGGTCACATTTACACTGTTTGTGAGCAATACAGTATTGAGAATGGGTGTTGTATTTATAGTCTTAAAACATCATTATTGTAAGGACTGAGCTGTGTTCATGGAGTTATAAATAAAGAAAATTATCATCATCAGCATACGAGTTTGTCTTCTCGAAGACATCTTACAAATATAAGCCAATAAGTGTCGTTTTAATTATGTAAATTTATTTAAATTGAATATATTATAATTGAATAAATATAGTAAACAAAATAAATGATGCATAATTACATGCAACTAAACCCAACACGCATTCTAACCACAACCATATAGTAGGTGCATGTAATTAATATTACTTCGTACAATTAAGTTACACTAACAACGTCACTTTAAAATAGTCTAACCAATAAAATAATTGTATTTTATCATTTCGCATTGTCTCCAGAACATATTGAGAGAGTTTAAGACAATGTGGGTTGATATTTTATTGTGCCAATTAAAGGTGTTCAAATTCAAGCAGTATTTTTGAGTCGGAAAACTGCAGTCTGTCCTTGCTGAATGAATCATTTGAGTCAGTGATTCGTTCGTAAAGCCAGCCTTGACTTCTAAACGGATCAGTAAGACAGGGACTCGTCTCCTAACATGAAGTCAATCTTTAAGAAATATGTATTAAAGGATATTAGAGCAGGGGTGTCAAACATACGGCCCACGAGATGATTCTGTAAAGTATAAAAATGAGCTGCAATTTTGTTCCAATAGCAAACCGTTCATTTCATCCGGTCCAGAAGCCTGAATCAGCATCAGTTTGACAGCCTTCTCAGACAGAAAGACCACATCTATGCCCTGCCACACCGAGCTGTTCTCACAAGGAAACGTCACTATTTCATGTTTTGTCAGTTTAGTAGCTAATTCATACATAAATATACGATTAAAAAAAGGAGGCGTGGCACCCAACCACACCCCTAAACCCAAACGTCATTGCTGGATAAGCAAACCGTACTAAATTGTACGAACGAGATCATACGAATATGAATTAGCCACTAAATCAACAAGTTACAAACTGCCGTGAGATCGTTTTGTCCTCAGGCTCCAGCTTTGTTGATCATATTAAAACAAAGAAAACAATCTGAAGTTGTTGTTGTTTTTAAGTGTATATCTATCTATCTATCTATCTATCTATCTCATGATTTTACCAGTCCGGCCCATTTGGGAATAGACTTTCCTCCATGTGGCCCCTGAGCTAAAATGAGTTTGACACCCGTGTTAGAGCAACTGATTATAGTATTGGTAACCTAGCAACCAACAGTAAACAAGGCATAATGGAGACCTCGCATCTGTTTACTCAGCAAATGCATTTCCATCTATTATTCACATAAACCCTTTTCAGACAAGCAAAATTAATTAAAAACAAGCGAGCATAAATATGCTTAAGCCATCTTTATTTGAAATATGCCATTTCTATCATTGATTTCTCTCGCAATACTTCAAAATTAAAACAGTGATGGAAGCCCGGCTATAAGACAAATGCTCGTATTTGCTCAAATCACACCATTTCATGTTGCAGTTTAAATTTTATTCCCATAAATCCTGCAGTAATTGGCTGCTGATCACTTACCGGTGACGAGGAGGAGGCCGCTGTCCAGCTGCTTGAGGAAAACCACCCGCTGGAGGAGGAAACACACACACACACACACACACACACACACACACGGTTACTGACGTCTCTGCAGTCCTCACATCAACACTTCAGCAACTCAAACATCAAGAGCATCTTATAAAGCCAACGCAGCAGAAGAGTGTTGAGATGAAGAGTGTGTGTGGGAGAAGAGCATCTGCGCAGGGCACTGAATCCTGCATGTAGGAGGATCTCCCATTGAGTCGCTGGAGAGTGCGCCTTTGTTTGCTACTAAATGAGAATGAAGCACCAGATTTGTGCTGGATCAGAGAATATTTATGAGCATGTTCGCGCAACAACCAAGATGGGAAAGATTCTGCCCTTCATTTAAACAATGGTATTTTCGGTGGCCTGAAAACTAAATGTAAGATTTATACGACATACGATTGTTTTGCATATGATTGTACACTTGCTGATGTGCCATTTCCCAACATTACATAATCAAATAACATTATGCATAATCAAAACATTATGCAATTCTGAGTGTGCCTCACAGGTGAGTGGGCTTGACAAACCACCCGTAAAAAAACTCATCTGGCACTTTAACAGGCACTTGCATCAGTATTTGCACCAGACATGCTTACAATCACTCCATATACATATAAAAAAGTGTGAGTGGGCTTGACAAACCACCTGTAGAAGCTTTTCTTTCTCTCTAATATTAAAAAAAAACACTCCCCTACCCCAACTAAAACAATTCTCTGAGCACTAACAGTTCTTTTGTATAAACAGCACTTGTTGTGTGTATTGCCTCTTGTTGAATGCCTCTTCAACTGAAAGTCATTTGACTAAAGCGTCTGACAAAAGACTAAATGTGAACAAGTTAATTCAATAGGATTTATAAAAGAAAGTTTATTAGAAACATTAGATATGCTTCTTCAGTTCAATAAGTGGGTATGCAATTTAACAAAAAACATCCATAAGCACTCTCAGTCTTTAAAACTTTAAATGTTTTACTGTGAGGGAGGCTTGTGCCGTATTCTTCACGATCCCTTCAGAAGAAGGCAGTGATTATTTGGTTAAGTGTGTATGTGCGTACCTTCCCACGGTGGCGTCCGGTCAGCATGATCAACACAGTTCCAGGGGTGATGGTTTTGCGCAGTTTCCTGCGGTGCTGAGAGAAGGCCTTGATGCCGTGACTCCGCAGTTTACGGCGCACGTCTTCTGTGGGATAATAACGGGGCTGGACAACAACACCAGAGGAAAACAGATATCAAGATCAGCACTAAAGTAAAACAGTTAACAGACCAATCAGCTGCTACGACTGAATCAGGCCACTAGATATGCATGTACCATTTGAGTTAAGCTGTTAAATCAATGATAATATACTCTAGTAGGGCTGTCAAACTCAATTCCTGGAGGGCCGCAGAGTTGAGTTCCAGCCCTGCTTCAACACAGCTATCTGTAAGTTTCATACAAGCCTTTAGCGCTCAATTATTTTGATCAGGCGTGTTTATTAGGGTTGAAACTAAACCATACAGAGCTGCAGCCCTCCAGGAACTGGTTTAGTTTCAACCCTAATTAAACACACCTGATCAAACTAATTGAGTGCTAAAGGCTTGTTTGAAACTTACAGATAGCTGTGTTGAAGCAGGGCTGGAACTAAGCTCTGCGGCCCTCCAGGAATTGAGTTTGACACCTGTATATGACAACAAAGATGCCACAAAAAAAACTGATTCACTTGATTACATATGTATTTTTCATTTACAACCATTACATCTGAACCATAACTGATTTATGAGAATATGAATATGCAAATGAGCTAAAATGATGTCATGCTATTAAAATGTTACTAACACTAAGTTCTTTAACTACAGAAAACACTGAACTGAGTTTTTTTTGTAATTCATGACACTGATTATAGTATATGAAACTTAAAACAATGGGAAAATGACTAGTTCGAAAAGTACTTTAAAATAGACGGTTTAATTGCATTTCTCAGGCTTTACAAGTGCGGAAAATTATATTACATAAATGCATCACATTATATAAAATGCTATTTGTTAAGATTATTCTGTAGTATAGTATAATATGCATGTAAAATTATGGTATGTTTGGCCAAAGCCTATCATTACTGTACTCTATTATCGATTTAGTAACAAATTATGAAAGCAACAACTACAATTTCAAACACTTCATCTTAAATACCCAGCAAACATTTTTAGTTTTAGTCTAAAATAATCTAATAGACATCTGAACCTAGACAGCTTCGTTAAAACAGAGCTAAATTTGAGCCGTCAGTGAACATCTAATAGACATCTAAGAAAAGCCCAAAACTAGACTAGTCATCAAAAACACTACATGCTAAGTCTGTCTAATCTGTATTTGATGACTAGTCTTGTTTTGGTCTATTCTTGGATGTCTATTAGATTTTCACTGACTTCTCCAAATTTAGCCTTGCTTTAGCCATGTGATCTACGTTTAGATGTTTATTAGACGTCTAAACAAAATTTCACCTTTCACCTAAGGTTTGCACCTTTCAAACCTTAAACACTAGATTAAAATTCAAGCATTTAAGCACATTCAGCCCCAATAGGAAGCCGGATTTCTTAGTTTATAACTTACACCAACACCACAGTTTTTAAACTACATATTCAAACCATAATTTCCTTTCAAAACTATTTCCTCCGCATAATTTTCATGCTGTAGGGGTTCATGAAGTGTGCATACTCATGTTTAATCAACAAAGAATTAGTGCCAAATGTGAGGGAGACACTCATAAATGTGAGGGAGAAAACACTAAATCCACAAGCTAAAATGTCACTATGGTATTTTGAGAGAAATACTAAAGTCAGCTTAATGTGCACAGCTTGAACAAACAACGGTTCAGTTTTAAAAATGACTGCATGACTTAAACATTCAGAGCTCTTCAGGATCTGCTCATAATATCCTTTGCTCACCATTTTGCGCAGTTTGACAACACGAGTGCCTCCATTTTTGTCTCCGCCGACAGTCTTGATGGCAGTGGTGGGATTCTTCGACTTCTGCTTTACCTTCTTCTCCTTGATTTTCTTTTCCACCTGAAACATCGAAACAGAGCTTTAGAAAACCTCAGAATTGGAGTGAGAGCAGTATGGTGATCATGAAAATAAAATAAAAATGTACCTTCGTCACGGGAGCTTTAGTCTTCCTCTTGTACATGGCCCGGCGAGCGAACATGGCGGAGCGGGAATAGCGGCCGATGCCCCTGACCAGCACAGGGTTACGGCTGCCATGCTTACGGGCAACCTTCTTCTTATCGCCCTCAGCCATCTAAGAAAATTAAACCTACGTTATGATGTGATACAGAAATAATAAAAATATAACAGACAATGCTTAAAGTGCATTGAGATAAGCACTATATTAAAAGGACAGTTCACAGAAAAAGTCAATTCTGTTATTAATTACTCCTCCACTAGTTCTAAACCCGTTTAAACGTATTGAGAAGGAGGGGAAAATGCTATTTACTGTATTTTTGTTCTTACTACAGATGTCAAATTGAAGTTGGTTTTATATTCACACATTCAGACTTTTGCATTCAATAAAATAGCAAAGCAGAACTTTAAAAAGGCTAATACTGATTAATTATCACGAGGTACTGTTATGAACAAACACATTTGCAACTAACTCAGTTTTTAGAAAAAGCTGATAAACGCACATCTCCATAGAATGATCCTTATATTGTTTAAAGTGCTACTAAGAATATTCAGTCTGAAATCGCACGCAAGTATGACTTCAAAACAACATTAGCACTACTTAATTTGCTGTGTACAATGTTGTACTAATAAATCATTGGCTGCTAATGATTTCCTTATTTAAAATTAGCAAAAAATATTTTCTAAAATTATATTAAGTGGTGTGAAAGTCTGAAATTGTGAATATAAAATCTTTATCCCAATAGATGTCAATTCCTATTTACCAACATTATTCCCATCATCTTCTTTTGTTGTTCAACAAGTTATTTGTGAAGGTTTAGAAGGATTTGAGTGAATAATTTTTAATGTGTGTGAAATAACCGAACTGACATGTACAAATGAGCTTAAAGCAACATCAGCATAGCAATTTTACCAACGCCATTCATAAATATTCCGAGTATCGATCCTAAAATGGACTATTATTATTATAAAGCATACCTGAATTGTTAAACACGGAGTGCTGAGAATACAAAACTGATGAAATTCAATATACAATCTGTACTATACATCTACTTCTATAAACAGTAGCTTCAGCATGTACTGTTAACCAACGTGACCTGATGTACCATTGCTAACATGCTAACGCAACATGTCTAGTTATAGACTTACAATCATCATAATAACGTTTATTTAACATTGACTTCTCATGACAAGCCGTCGTGTATGCTTTAACGTTATTTAATATAAATGTAGACACAGAAAATGCCGTCAGCCTTCACGTAAAACCGGTCAGGCCTCCGCGCCGAACATTCATAATGTACGTTAAAACAACCAACACATCCACTAATACTCACAGATATTAGCGCTATGAGTATTTTAAAGCATAAAAATACGATACAGATTAACGTACAACGCGCTGATGAATGAGATTAATGCAGATTGTGTGTGGAGAAAACAGACATGGAAGCCACAATTACCTTCAACTAGAAAAAAAGGCCGACATCCGGGCATTTGACGTATATATAGTCGTGACGTGTTACGCTCGGGGTTCTTCTTCCGGCATGTTTTGCTCTTAAAGGAACACGCGCTTTTTCAGTCACACATGATATGTAATGGCTGCCGCTCATCGGACGGGTTTTGTAAAAGTTTATGTTGTAAAGATAAATAAAGCGATCATTTAATTCCCACACAAATGAAAGGGCAGATTGCATGTCTAAGTTTTTTTTTAATTCTAAGTAATTGGAAAAATATTAAATAAAAAAGGTCAATTTATACAATTTAGTCGAAATTTTGTAGTTTCTATTTTATTTTCAATATTTCACATGAACTTAAATGTATTATCTTTCTATTTCT
>CAIGQW010014663.1:71766-91657 GCA_903798125.1 Danio choprae | reverse complement strand
CAACGCTCAACCCCCAACCTGGGCCCCATTTCAGAAAGGAGGTTAAGTGAAAACTCAGAGTACGCTAACCCTGAAATGAGAGACACTCTGGGTTTTCCATTTCAAAATGGCAGGTTTGTCGAACTCAAGGCAGACACACAAGTGCACTTTTAAATCTATTAAAGAAATGTGATCTTAAACTGATCAACGTGTGTAAAAGTGGGAAATTAAACATTTCCACTATACATTGAGTGAAGGTTATATGCAGTCTTGTTGTCAAATTTGTTGTAGAAACTATGCAGTGGCCTATTTTATATAATTTAATGCAATAACATCTGAAATCACTTCAAAATTACAGCCAATTCCCCACTTTTTCAAGTGAAAAGTCAATAATTGGCACACATTACATTACTTATTTTTTTATTCATTCATTCATTTTCTTTTCTTTATTAAGGGGGTTTTACTGCGTAAAACATATGCTGGATAAGTCGGCGGTTCATTTCACTGTGGCGACCCCAGATTAATAAAGGGACTAAGCCGGAATTAAAATGAATGAATGAATGGTAATTTGGGTGTGCTTATTTTTGTACTGACGGCATGGTGGCTTAGTGGTTAGCAAGAAGGTCTCTGGTTTGAGCCTCGGCTGGGCCAGTTGGTATTTCTGTGTGGAGTTTGCATGTTCTCCCCGTGTTGGTGTGGGTTTCCTCCGGGTGCTCCGGTTTCCCCCACAGTCCAAACACATGCGCTATAGGGGAATTGAGTAAGCTAAATTGGCCATATTGTATGAGTGTGTGTGTAAATGTGAGAGTGTATGGGTGTTTCCCAGTACTGGGTTGCGGCTGGAAGGGCATCCGCTGTATAAAACATATGCTGGAATAGTTGGCGGTTCATTCCGCTGTGGCGACCTCTGAAATAGAGACCAAGCTGAAGGAAAATGAATGAATAAATTTTAGCATCATTACTCCAGTCACATGATCCTTCAGAAATATCCTTTTAATATTCTGATTTGCTGCTCAAAAATTAATCGTCATACAATACAAGTAAAATAATAATAATAAAGTTTTTGCAATCCTTGATGTGGTTTATAAATCGTTTATTGTGTATACCTTTATTAGCCATGTAACAGAAGGAGGACAATTTCAATAGTAACAACTACAAACAGATTCATTTTTGTAGCGCAATTAATAATAATAATAAGGTCTCCAGTGAAGTGATGAAGGCCAAACGCTGTAAAAAGACATTTATAAACATTTAAGATTTTAGCTTTTCATTCATAAAGACATGTAGAGGATTAAAACACCTTTTGATTAAAGACAAATCTATGTTTGTGATATATTTTGAATGGAAAATGATCAAAAGTAGAGCAAATATTTACATTTTTTAGGTCCTCATAAAATGCTCTTTATTAATTAATATTTAATATTATAATTTATTAATTATAAATGTTCTCTTTATTCATTCATTCATTTATTTTCATTTCGGCTTAGTCCCTTTATTAATCTGGGGTCGCCACAGCGGAATGAACCACCAACTTATCCAGCATATGTTTTACGCAGCGGATGCCCTTCCAGCTGCAACCCATCTCTGGGAAACATCCATACACACCCATTCACACTCATACACTACGGACAATTTAGCTTACCCAATTCACCTGTACCGCATGTCTTTGGACTTGTGGGGGAAACCGGAGCACCCGGAGGAAACCCACGCCAACACAGGGAGAACATGCAAACTCCACACAGAAACGCCAACTGACCCAGCCGAGGCTCGAACCAGCGACTTCTTGCTGTGAGGCGAACGTGCTACCCACTGCGCCACTGTGAGGCCGTTCTCTTTATTAATTGTATATTTTTAATACCTTTTGATCAACAACACATCTGAAGTTGCACTATGTTTGGATCAAAAGCAGAACAACATATATGAAACTGATTGTTTTGCGATATGCATTGACTTTCTCATCAAATGTTCATCCTGAAATGTTGATTTAATTATATTTCGATTAGTCTTTTGAAGCTGTTTTTGCATTGAGCATGAAAACATCGTTTAATTAGACAAATATAGGTTTAAATGATCAATAGTACAACAATATATATATTTGCCGCAATATTGATTATCAATGAATCAGAGGTTGTGATATATTTGGATCAAAGGTAGAACAGTCTTTCATTTTGCGCTATGCATTGACTTTCTGATCAAACGTTTATCCTGCGATGTTGATTTTATTATATATCGATTAGTCTTTTGAAGCTGTTTTGCATGGAGCACCAGAAAAATCAGCGCAGAAATGCATCGGTCAAGGTGAGGTAGTGTGAGGAGATTTACACTGAATGTTCATACAGCTCCGGTGCTTTCTTCATGTGTTTCTGGCATCATAAGCAGTCCTGTGTGTGTGTGTGTGTGTGTGTGTGTGTGTGTTTAAGGGTCCTGTGGTTTGCCCTGGTTAAGCGGCAGATTCCAGTCAGATGGAGGCTTATGCCGAAGCTCCCAGACCGGATTGAACTTCCTCTGATCCGCCAGCCGCTTCCTCTCGCTCTCCTGCAGAGATTCCTGATGGGAAAAAAAACAAATATAATCACATGCTAGCAGTGGTGTAAAGTAACACATTACAAATACTCATTCATTTTCCTTCAGCTTAGTCCCTTTATTTATCAGGGGTCGCCACAGCGGAATGAACCGCCAACTTATCCAGCATATGTTTTATGCAGCGGATGCCCTTCCAGTACTGGGAAACACCCATACGCGCTCATTCACACACACGCTCATACACTACGGCCAATTTAGTTTATTCAATTCACCTATAGCACATGTGTTTGGACTGTGGGGGAAACCGAAGCACCCGGAGGAAACCCACGCCAACACGGGGAGAACATGCAAACTCCACACAGAAACTCCAACTGGACCAGCCGGGACTCAAACCAGCGACCTTCTTGCTGTGAGGCCACAGTGCTAACCACAAAGATCCAAAATTGTCTCGATTTGCGCTCACCTTGGCTTGCGTGCTGTGGTTTTTCTCCCACTCTTTACAGTTCTGATAGTCTTGTTTCCACTGCTGGCAGTCTGGAGCTTTGCCGTAGGTATAATATTCATGAAACCTGTTTCTTAAACTTTTGCAGTGTTTCAACTCACTCCAGTAGACGTCACACGAGCGTGGTGGCTGTGATCAAAAATACAAGTATTACAGGTATGTACAAATATTTAACGGCAATGCACTGGCAGAATAACAAAAAGTATTTCTAGTCCAAACATCTAAAAATACTTAAATCAAGAAGCATTTTCTAGACAAGCAAAAAGTAAATAATATGCCAAAATTAAGGGAGTTTTTCCTTAAAAGAAGCAAACTAATCTGCCAATGTGGAAGAAAAATAATCTTATGTCAAAATTACAAACAAGATTATTTATCTTACCCCATTGGCAGATTATTTTGCTTGTTTAATGGGAAAAACTCACTTAATTTTAACTTTGACTTCTGTTAATCCAGGGCCGGGTCGCTGGGGCAGAGGTCTCAGGAGAGAACCCCAGACTTCCCTCTCCTCAGACACTTCCTCCAGCTCCTCCGGGGAGATCTCAAGGCGTTCCCAGGCCAGCCGAGAGACATAGTCACTCCAGCGTGTCCTGGGTCTTCCCCGAGGCCTCCTCCTGGTGGGACATGCCTGGAACACCTCCCTAGGTTGGCGTCCAGGAGGCATTCGAAACAGATGCCCGAGCCACCTCAGCTGACTTCTCTCGATGTGGAGGAGCAGCGGCTCTACTCCGAGCTCCTCCCGGGTGAAAGAGCTCCTCACCCTATCTATAAGTGTGCGCCCTGCCACCCTGCAAACTCATTTCGGCCGCTTGTATCCGAGATCTTGTCCTTTCGGTCATGACCCAAAGCTCATGACCATAGGTGAGAGTAGGAACGTAGATTGACCAGTAAATCGAGAGCTTTGCCTTTCGGCTCAGCTCCTCCTTTACCACAACAGACCGGTACACTGACCGCATTACTGCTGCCGCAGCACCAATCCGCCTGTCAATCTCACGTTCCATCCTTCCCTCACTCGTGAACAAAACCCCAAGATACTTGAACTCCTCCACCTAGGGTAAGGACTTTCCTCCAACCTGGAGATGGCAAACCACCTTTTTCCGGTGGAGCACCATGGCCTCGGACTTGGGAGGTGCCGACTCTCATCCCAGCTGCATCATATTTGGCAGCAAACCGCCCCAGTGCATGCTGAAGGTCCATGTCTGATGAAGTTAACAGAACAACATCATCCGCAAATAACAGAGATGGCCTCCGGCCCAAGGCTGCGCTTTAAAATTCTGTCCATACAAATTATGAACAGAACCAGAAAATGTCTGAAAACAAAACAATATTTTTTGCTTGTCTAGAAAATATTAATTTATTTAAGACTTTTTAGATATATATACTAGAAACAAGACAAAGACTCTAAGCAAGAAAAGCATTTTTTTGCAGTGTAGGTGTTTATGTTGTATTAAAATACTAATAAATTTATGTGTCAATGATGAGATGTGCAATTCTGGTGTCGACATCAAATTAAATTTACAAATGCAGCTTTATAGATATTTAAAAAGCATATCAAACGCAATTAAAATGTCTACTTTATGATTTAAACAACATAAACAATACAATGTCAAAATATGAGTGCACTGCAAACGTTTTAGTCTTGTTTCTAGTAACAAATATCAAACAATTCTCATTATATAAAGAAGTAAACAATTATGTTTTTAATTAAGTCAAATTTAGGTGAGTTTTTTCCTTAAAACAAGTATAATCTGCTAAAATAATCTTGTTTATGGTCTGAAATGAGAATATTTTACTTACTCCAATGGCAGATTATTTAGCTTGTTTTAAGGAAAATCTCAGCTAATTTTGACTCATTATTTCTGAAAACAAAACAATATTCTCTGCTTGTCTAGAAAATGCTTCTTGATTTAAGTATTTTTAGATATTTGGACTAGAAACGAGACAAAAAAATCTAAGCAGGAAAAGCATTTTTTGCAGTGTGTTTAAATTGTAAAAGTAATAATGATATTTTGATACGTTTCAATGATAATAATACATTTAAAATGCAGTTTTATAGACATTTAAAATGCATATTAGATGCAAGTACGATTAAACTACTTTACGATTTAAATGACATTATAAAAAATACAAAATATGTCAAAATATGAGTTTTTGTCTTGTTTTCTTGTAAAAAAATATCTAAAAATTCTCATTATCTAAAGTAAAAAATATTGTTTTGGCTTCTGAAATAATAATAAGTCAAATTTAGGTGAGTTTTTTTTCTTAAAACAAATATAATCTGCTAAAATAATCTTGTTTATGAAATAATTAATATTTTACTTACTCCATTCATTCATTTTCTTTTCGGCTTAGTCCCTTTATTAATCTGGGGTCGCCACAGTGGAATGAACCGCCAACTTATCCAGCATATGTTTTACGCAGCAGATGCCCTTCCAGCTGCAACCCATCACTAGGAAACATCCACACACACTCATTCACACACATACACTACGGCCAATTTAGCTTACCCAATTCACCTACAGCGCATGTGTTTAGACTTGTGGGGGAAACCCACACCAACACCGGGAGAACATGCAAACTCCACACAGAAATGCCAACTGACCCAGCCGAGGCTCGAACCAGCGACCTTCTTGCTGTGAGGCGATTGTGCTACCCACTGCGCCACCGCGTCGCCCTTACTAACTCCACTGGCAGATTATTTTGCTTGTTTTAATGAAAAACTCACTTAATTTTGACTCATTATTTCTGAAAGCAAGACAATATATTTTTTTACTTGTCTTGAAAATGCTTCTTCATGTAAGAATTATTTACATATTTGGATAAGAAACAAGCCAGAAATGCATTTTTCCCAAGTGTGAAATAATGTACCATTGTGATTCAAAAATACCACTGTGAGATAAAAATATTCATGTAAAAATTAAACAACATACAGCACCTCTAAATTGAAATTATTAATATATAATAAAATAAGTGTTCAGATTACATTTTATTATATTTTTTAAAATTACAAATAGGTGAAACGTCGTGGTTTAAAGCATAATGTCACAGTATAAGGACAATTAATTAGTATTTTTCAGCCAAATTGTGATCCTTATGTAGTCTTTTAATGTGTATTTAAGGGATAACTTATTAATTCGTTAATTTATTAATTCTTCTGTAAATCACGGTGGTGGGTTTTCTTTTCAGAAAGTAATAATTAATGTTTATTCAATCTATACAATTACTAAATACAATAATTATACGTAGCATTTTCGGTAATCGGTTTTGTTGAACATCAAGTAAGGACTGACAGTTTGAGTACACTTCATAACCCAAATACGCTTTCAAAACCGTGCTATTATAAAATACACACTGTATTTACAATACAAACGCAAAGCGCGTTACTTAATGAACATTCCTGTGTAAAACATTAATAAAATGCTGTTAGACTGACCCTCCACTGTGACTGTGACCCTGCCATACTCGTGTTCTTCTCTGCTGACTGTATGCGGCGGAAAACAGTCAGCGTTTTACTCCTTTACTGCCACCTACCGACGACATGAAATAAATTAATATTGGCGTTAAAATTAAACTTATTGTAAAATTGGCATTTATTTATGTTCTAGTTTCATTTACGCGTTTATATTATATATTCAAGCTTAATGTGTAAAGTATAAGAATGATAAAATCGTGAATTGAATTAGTCATCCAGACTTTTATTTTGTAGTAGGACCGGTCATTTTTAGGCACCGGCTGCTGCGGCTTGTTTAGGCTGCTAACTGTGTTTCTAGTTTATATCAAAAGTTAGTAAGGGATTATAAACATTTTAATGCCCTCAAAATGCCATCTGAAAACCTTCGATGGGAAACGTTGGAGGCGCTGAAAAACTCTCCGAAGGGAAAACTCAAATACAGTCCAGACTGGCTGGAAAACGGGGAGGTAAACCGCTAACGTTTCTATTTTGACGTTTACGTTACAATGGTCTAATCGTTACTATTATTAACAAAACATACAATGTTGTTTTCTGATCTGTATTGTATATTAATTAGTGTAATTAAACCATGATAGGTTTATGTGATAATCGTTCTCTGAGATGTACATTACCTGACAAAAGTCTTGTCATTGATCTCAGTTGTAAGAGCAACAAATAATAACTTGACTTCTAGTTGATCATATGGAAAAGTGGCAGAAGGTGGATTTTTCTGATGAATCATCTGTTGAACTGCATCCCAATCATCACAAATACTGCAGAAGACCTACTGGAACCCGCATGTACCCAAGATTCTCACGGAAATCAGTTGGTGAAGGAAAAATCATGGTTTGGGGTTACATTCAGTATGGGGGCATGTGAGAGATCTGTAGAGTGGATGGCAACATCAACAGCCTGAGGTATCAAGACATTTGTGCTGCCCATTACATTACAAACCACAGGAGAGGGCAAATTCTCCAGCAGGATAGCAGCGCTCCTTCTCATACTTCAGCCTCCACATCAAAGTTCCTGAAAGCAAAGAAGGTCAAGCTACTCCAGGATTGGCCAGCCCAGTCACCAGACATGAACATAATTGAGCATGTCTGGGATAAGATGGAGGAGGCATTGAAGATGAATCCAAAGAATCTTGATGAACTCTGGGAGTCCTGCAAGAACGCTTTCTTTGCCATTCCAGATGACTTTATTAATAAGTGATTTGAGTCATTGCAGAGATGTATGGATGCAGTCCTCCAAGCTCATGGAGTCATACACAATATTCATTCTTCCTCCACTGCACCATGACTTTATATTCTATACTGTACATTATTTCATGTTAAGTGACAAGACTTTTGTCAAAGCAAAGTCAGACCTTACTGTCCTAATTAAACCATTCAAAATCAAGGCAGGATCATATTTTATTTTGGTGAAGTGTAATCTAGAGGCCTTTGCCTTTCATATAAGCCTCTTCTGATACCAAATGATCAACTAGATGATTATTTGTTGTTCCTAAAACTTGGATAGGCGACAAGACTTTTGTCAAGTAGTGTATAGCCTAACATTACATCCGTGTAAATATATGCAAGTTATTATTTTATAGAACTAATAAGCTATATTTTAAAATATGCTAAAAAGGGAAATCATATTAGCAGCCAATGACTATCAAAGTACAACTTTGTTCATAGTCAATTAAATAGTCCAAATATTGTTTTGAAGACATACTTGCATGCCAATTCAGACAGAATATTCAAAGTAGCAAGGTAAACAAAATATAAGGACATATTTCAC
The DNA here is from genome assembly GCA_903798125.1 of Danio choprae. NCBI lineage: Eukaryota > Metazoa > Chordata > Actinopteri > Cypriniformes > Danionidae > Danio > Danio choprae. Next base: position 83,423 of record CAIGQW010014663.1, on the reverse strand, counting down.
AGACTGAAACTAACATCTAAAAACAAGAATTTTAATTTCATGGGACCTTTAAATGTCTTTCTGGTAGACCCTTATTCCTCAATCATGTGTATAATTTGTGGTTTTGCAGGATGTTTTGCAGGTCTAATGTTTTGGGCAGTTTTTTTTGTGCGTTTAGGCAGGTTTTGGACAGTTTTTGGGCTGGAATAAGTCAGCTATATCTGGGAACACTGTCTGAAACTGACCCTTTTAGGCTTTGATCCTAATAGTGCCTATTTTGGTAACTGTCGCTTTAAATTCAAATTCAAGATTGTGCTCTTTTTAAAAGAGGGCGGAGCTACAAATGCCTGCGTGTCAGCATAGTGGCAGATTCAATAACAAGACTAATGTCCTATGCTAATGAGGGAGAGATGGTCACTAATCAGGCAGATTTGTTTGTTACTTTAAATGTTTTAATTTCTATTTATGTTATTATTTTGTTTTGTTTTTGAGTTATTGCTGGTGATTTTGGGACTTCAATGCTGATTTTTTCCCCCTCCTGTTTTCATTAATGTCAGAAAGCAGAGTTGATTGCGGAGGCTCCTGCAGTGAGTCCTGAAGCAGCGGTCAGTTCTCCTCCAGCAGTCTCAGTCCTGTCTCCCAGAGCCACGCAGATCTCCGGCTGTATCCGGATGTGTGAGCAGAAACACAAGGCCAAAGCCAAGGTACTATGATTTAATCTATAACCCTGAATTATTCTTTTTTGAGTACACAATTATTCCAAAAGGGTGGCTCAGTGATTAGCACTGTGGCCTCACAGAAAGAAGGTCGCTGGTTTTAACCCGGCTGGGTCAGTTGGTGTTTCTGTGTAGAGTTTGCATGTTCTCCCCCTGTTGGTGTGGGTTTCCTCTGGGTGCTCCGGTTTCCTCCACAGTTCAAACACATGCGCTATAGGTGAAGTGGATGAACTAAACTGGCCGTAGTGTATGAGTGTATGAGTGTATGAGTGTATGAGTGTATGAGTGTATGAGTGTGTGAGTGTGTGAGTGTATGAGTGTGTGAGTGTGTGAGTGTGTGACTGTGTGTGAGTGTGTGACTGTGTGTGTGTGTGTGTGTGTGTGTGAATAGAGAGTGTATGAGTGTTTCCCAGTACTGGGTTGGAGCTGGAAGGGCCTTTGCTGCGTAAAACATATGCTGGAATGGTTGGTGGTTCATTCCGCTGTAGCGACCCCTGATAAATAAGGGACTAAGCCGAAGGAAAATGAAAAAAATTAATTGATTAATCCAAATTTGGGAACAATACAATTTTTTTTTTTTCAAAGAAATTATTGCTTTTGTTCAGTAAAGATGCATTAAAGGGATAGTTCACCCAAAAATGAAAATGTACTCAACATTTACTCTCCCTCAAGTTGTTTCCAAACCTTTGAGTTTCTTTTTTCTGTTAAACACTAAAGAAGATATTATGAAGGTCATTGTAATCCAGTAACCATTGACCTCCAAACAAAATATGCAATGGAAGTCAATGGCTTCAATTTTGCGTTATTTTATGTATTTTTGCCAAATCTTGAGGTATCAGGTTTTTTTGTTTTTGTCTGTAGCTTTAAATGATTTTACTTTCCGTTTTTGTTTGTGTGTGTTTCATGTGTTTTGCTTATTGTTATGGTTAGGCTATTTTTCAGTGACATTTTTATAATTTCCCTCTTGTCAGTTGGTAAATACATGAGTGAAATGCAGTCACCAGGCTGTTAAAATACTGTCTGTGACTGTTTTTTTTGTCTGCTCATTTCTCAAAATTCAACGTTAAATCTTTTATACTTAATGAGTGGAGGTTTATTTTACCTACACGGAGAGTGAGCTCTCTAATATAAACCCATCAGAGTAAAATAAAAAATGATTGTATATCTAGATTTTCTTTATAGGACATCTTTAAATGTTAATAAATGTGGTACAAGTATTATTCATTCTTAGTTCATGTTAGTAAATACATTAACTAATGAAATCTGTTGTAAAGTGTGACCAGTTTTTGTTTTAGCAGAAAAATGTTATATATTTTTGATCAAACATCTGCATCTTTGGAAAACAGAGCACTTTTTTTCATGAATGCATGTGTGTTTTGTGTGTCAGATGGAGCTGAGTCTCAGGCAGGAGCAGCAGGAGCGTCTGGTGGCCACCGTTGCCAACCGTGAGTCCGAGCAGCTGAAGCGATTCGAGGAGTTCATGGAGCTCAAGCAGAGGCAGGAGCACCAGAGTATAAGAGACACCAATGAGAAAGAGTGTGTGACCCCTGAACTGTTCATTTTTTGGTTAAAATCATGTACAGAGTTAGTTTTAATCAATGTTCTTGTGTCTGAAGGACGCAGGAGAGTCTCGGCCGGCAGGAGAAGCTGAGAGAGGAACACAGGCACAGAATGAAAGTGAGTCTCTGGAAAAAACATTTAGTATGAGTTCATTTAAGTTAAAGTCTCCATGCAATCATAATAAAGTTTTATAGATGTTAGCATCGGTTTGTTTGTCTATAATCTAGAGTGACAAAACAGTCAGAAAATTCACATTTGGAATATATAAACATCCAAAGGTTCCAGTTTGTCACTTCCACCTAAATGGATCAATTATTTGATCCATAACCCCAAACTGAATGTGCCTCACACAGGTGAGTGGGCTTGACAAACCACCTGTAGAAAACACGCTCTTTCATCTCTGATACTTTACCTGACACTTGCACCAGTCTTGCACATTTGCACCAGACACTTTCTTACAAACAGCACAAATAAAACTTTACAATTTATAAAGTGAGCTTCACACAAGTGAGTGAGCTTGGCAAACCACCCGTAGAAACACTTTTCTCTCTCTTTTCTCTAGCACTTAATTCTCAGACCACAAACAATTCCTTTGTATAATTAACACTTGTGTGTATTGCCTCTTCTTGTTGAATCGCAGAATGCCTCCTCAATTGTAAGTCACTTTGGACAAAAGCATCTGCTAAATGACTAAATGTTGTTTTTGTGACGGGAGAGTGTGTTCTACGGGTGGTTTGTCAAGCCCACTCACCTGCGTGGAGCGCACTCACGCATCCTGTTATGTGATATATCCATAGTTATGTGATGCATTGTGTGTATGCTTTACTAAAAAGATGGGTCTTTGATCTAGTTTTGAACTGAGAGAGTGTGTCTGAGCCTCAAACTATATCAGGAAAGCTTTTCCGGAGTATAGGAGCCATAAATGAGAAGGCTCGACCTCCTTTAGTGGACTTTGCTATTATGGGTACTACCAGAAGCCCTGAGTTTTGAGATCTTAAAGATTATGGTTATGGTAACTAATAACCTTAACTTTTCTGATCTTGATTGTAATACAATAATGTGCACCTTTTGTAAAGCTTTTTTGAAACAATTATTCTGAAAAGCGCTATTCAAATAAACTTGAATTAAATGGGCCATATGCACAGCTAGTGTTTTTCAACCAACGATAAACTTCCGGTGAAAGGTTAATTAACCTATTGTTAACTTATTTTCAATTTCATAAGGTTCCTTTTACAGCATCGATGTTGTAATGTAATTAAAATACAATCAATAAATAGACTTAAGCATTCATATAGTTATTCAAGCATAAAATGAGGTGAAAGACCGTCTAAACCTCAGGAACAGCGCCATCAGAATCAGCAGGCGAGTGCAAAAACTTGAAACAACTGTGGTAAAATAAATTTTCATATTTAAAAGACATGCCGGGGGAAATTAAATTGAATGCAGTGCTTCTTGTCCGGTTTGAGACCCACTTTATATCGTATATCAGGCAGTGAAGATATCAGAGTTTTTAAAAATCAGATCCTAAACTTGGCGGTTTTGTAATGGCAAGACAGTTCACCGGAAGCGCTTGGGCTGCCTGACTGAAAATGAAAAGTCATATACCACATTGAATTGAATTGTTTTATGTGAGCAGATCCTGAACCTGCGCCTGCGTGAGATGGAGCAGCAGCGTCTGCGGGAGGAGGAGCTGGAGCGGCAGCGGCAGGTGGAGGGCAGAGAGCGGCACAGAGCCATTAATGCCATCCAGGAGGAGGTTTTGCAGCTCAACCAGCTCCTGCAGCCGCAGCAGAGCACACATGCGGAGGTGGAGCACGCACCGTACATCACACGCGGGAACCAGCTCTGCTCACAGCTGTCTGAGGTGGTGCCGGCAGCAGCAGACGTGAGTCCACTTCTGACCAAGACAAACATCTCATGCCACATAATTAGTCTTCTTATATACAGTTGAAGACAAATAAAATTATATGAGTCCACTTCTGGCCCGTCTGACCAGGACAAAACTCTCATGCCACAATACTAGTCTTCTCATATCCTGATTAAGATATACAGTTCAACACAAGTTAAATTATTAGCAGCTGACATGAGTCCACTTCTGGCCCGTCTGACCAGGCCACAATACTAGTCTTCTCATATCCTGATTAAGATATACAGTTCAACACAAGTTAAATTATTAGCAGCTGATGTGAGTCCACTTCTGGCCCGTCTGACCAGGACAAAACTCTCATGCCACAATACTAGTCTTCTCATATCCTGATGAAGATATACAGTTTAACACAAGTTAAATTATTAGCAGCTGATGTGAGTCCACTTCTGGCCCGTCTGACCTTGATAAAAATGGAAGAAAAATGTCACAATGGACCCTTTTCAGGAGACTGTTATGATGCGTTTAACAGTCACCAGCATCTTAAATCGTTGAAAGTTTTTAATATTTAGGTTAAACACATGAACATTTATATGGATTATATAATCTCTGCATCAAATTGCAGTAAAGGAATTACCGCTTATGTGAGGTATTTGTAATGCAGCGTCTATGGGGGCAGGACAGTACATTTTGACGTTATTCTCTCCTCTAGCTGCCTTTTATCCTTTATAGAAAGTCTTGATAACACCATCGTGGAGATTTTCTTTTATTATTTCAGCAAATAGGATTGTATAAAAAGGATTTGTTGTGCTCTCCCATTCACTGCGCTCTGAGTTTATCAACTATGACGACTTCTGCTACTGAGAAACCCAGAAATGTGATAATGATAATAATGATATACAGTTAAAGACACAGTTAATTTAATTATCAGTCCTTCTGTGAAATTTCCCAGGTGGTGTTTAAAAGAGAGTAGATTTTTTCCAACACATTTTTAAACATAATAGTTTTAATAAGTCTTTTATCTTCGCCATGATGATTGTATATAATATTTTACTAGTTATTTTTCAAGCTATATAACTTTAATTCTTGGTTGTTTGTCTGCTCCCCTTGCCACCACCACTCACAAAAGAAGTCACAAATCAAAAAGACCTCAAATTTAAAGGACCATAACACTATTATTCAGCGTAAAATGCAATTTAAAGGCTTAACTAGGTTAATTAGGAAAGTTAGGTTATTAGGGAAGTCATTGGACAACTGTGGTTTGTTCTGTAGACAATTGAAAAAAAAATCTGATATTAATATTGAAAGTAATATTCACCACAACAGTTTTTACTTTAAATATAATAATTTATTCCAGCCAAACTAAAAGATTCTAGACTTTAACCAGAAGGAAATATAATAGGAAATACTGTAAACAAAATGTCCTTGCTCTGTTAAACAACACTTGGGAAATAATAGAAGAAGAATGAAAATTTTACAGGAGTGCTAATAATTTTGCCTTTAACTGTATATCACAAAGCACGATCGCCTCACAGCAAGAAGCTCGCTGGTTCAAGCCTCAGCTGGGTCAGTTGGCATTTCTGTGTGGAGTTTGCATGTTCTCCCCGTGTTGGCGTGGGTTTCCTCTGGGTGCTCCGGTTTCCCCCACAAATCCAAAGACATGCAATATAGGTGAATTGGGTAAGCTAAATTAACCGTAGTGTATGTGTGTGAATGAGTGTGCATGGATGTTTCCCAGTGATGGGTTGCAGCTGGAAGGGCATCCGCTGCGTAAAACATATGCTGGATAAGTTGGCGGTTCATTCCGCTGTGGCGACCCCAGATTAATAAAGGGACTAAGCCGAAAAGAAAATGAATGAATGAATGTATATCACGATATATAGTACATTTTCTGTCAATTTAATCAATGAGTAGTTTTTAAAGAGCAAATATATGCCAATCATATGTGCTTATTTATTTTTCTCACTTTATTTAGAACGTTTGGGCAAATGTTTTAAGTATGTAGAAATATTAAATAAATATGAATGGAATTTAAAATGCTTTTCAGGAACTAGAGTATATGATTACTGGCCCAGCGCAAAATATTACTTAATAAAATGTAAACATTTAAGCTCATCATCCAAATGTTAACCATAGCATAAACATAATGGGCCATCGCAAAATAAACCGTATGAAATGATGATATGAAAAAAATGCTTCAAAAAGTAGTTTCAAGTGAAGGCACATACCAGATGCATGAATGTGAAATGTGAATTGCTTTTATTTCACAGGGTCAGTTTCCCAGCGTGGAGGATTTGAGCGTGGCGGAGCGTGCGCTACAGGAGATGAGGTCGTTGGTCCGAAGCCTGCAGGAAGCAGTTACACAGGCTGCTGAGAGGAAGAGGAAGAAGGAACAGGAGCAAGAGGAGGAAAAGAAGAGGCAGGAGCAGCTGAAAGCCCAGCAAGAGGAGCAGAAGAAGAGCGCAGCGCTGTCGGCTAAAGAGAAAGCCAAAAAAGAGGGTGAGCGAGATGCTTTTCTTACCTGCTAAAAATGCTTTTCAAACCTGCACTTTCTTTCTTATGTGGAAAGCAAAATAATGTTTTTAAAGGCGACCTATTCCCCTTTTTACAAGATGTAAAATAAGTCTCTGATGTCCCAAGAGTGTGTGTGAAGGTCATAATACCCACACAAATAATGTTTTATAACTCTTTGAAACTGCCTCTTTTAGGCTTTGATCCTAATTGTGCCGTTTTGGTGACTGTCACTTTAAATTCAAATGATATTGTGCTCTGGGGCAGATTCAAAACAGCACTAACGTTATCCGTGTGACAATGTGTGCATCAGTGTGTGAGAATGCGTCAGTCTAAAACTCCACATTTATAATCCTCTTATGCTGCGTTCACACCAGACGCGGTCAAAGCATCAAGCGCAAGTGATTTACATGTTAAGTCAATGCAAAGACATGGAATAGACATCCTGCAGAGCGATACGCGAGGATGAGGCGGCGCGAATGAAGCGGCATGAGTTGAGCGTTTGAAGTGTTTGAAGCGCTTAACGCACAAATCGCTTTAGTTGGAAAATCTGAACTTCAGTGGACATTTGCGCCGTTAACCAATCATGAGCTTGCTCTTGTAGGGGAGTGATTATGAAGTAGTGCCTGTTGTTGGTGTCCCGGGGCAAATCCTCTTGCAGACACGGCAACGGTTCATCAAACTGGGCTCTGCCTCCATTATCCAGGTATAGTTTCTGGAGGAGTTGAGATCTTCAGCAGCTCAAAACTATAATGGTAGATGGCTGCTTCTCCCTCAGGGCTGTTTATGCTAATGAGGGAGAGATGGTCACTAGTGGGCGGGGCTTTCCCCCTTTGATGACACGTACAAATCAGTCCTCTGCACTTCAGTAACTGTCTGGTTTAGCTCAGCTACCAAATCCGACCTCTGAAGACTACGTCGAATAGTTCGGACTGCTGAGCGAATCACTGCTACAACCCTCCCTACTCTCCAAGAACTGTACTTATCCAGAGCGAGCAGAAGGGCTGATAAAATCACTCTGGACCCCTCACACCCAGCACACTGCCTCTTTAAACTTTCACCTTCTGGTCGACGCTACAGAGCACTGTGCACCAGAACAGCCCGACACAGACACAGTTTCTTCCCTCAGGCAATCCATCTTATGAACACTTGATGATAGTAACTGTGAAACAAACATCACTACTTGCTTTACACTTTTTATACACATATACACTTATTTAACAACATACTGTACATGCCAATTTGCACATAATAGCTGCACATATAACAATGTATATAGTAATATACCCGTACATACACTTGTCAATTTGCATATCTGCATTCACTACTTACTTCTATTTTTAAAATATACAGCTTCCCTGTAAATCTATGTTAAAGGGGTCATTTACTGAGAAACCAAACTTTTTTAGATCTTGTAACTTACAAGACCTCGTGGTATTATAAACACATCCTGTAAGTTTCAGAACTAAACACTTTGTGGTTTCTCTAAAATCAGCTTATGCTAAAAACTGTCTGACTAAACCACAGGTTCTGGAATAATCTGCTCTATGATGTAATAAAGTGGATAAGCTCCGCCTCCACAGACTTCTACTTCACCGCCTGTTTAGCTGTTAATATGCAAAACTGTCAGCCAGTCAGAGCAGTGGGCGTTTACTTCTGAGTCTACATTTAGCCACACCCATTCATAAAGCATTCTGATGAGTCAAAAACGGGAGAGAAAATAGTCAATCACTTCTGAATTGATGATTTTTATGTAAAAAAAATTTGATTAACATAATAAGTGCTCCTCAGAGAAGAGTACAAAACAAAATAAATTGAATAACAGTTCATAATCTCTTCAAAATGTGTTTTAATGTGAAATTGTCAACATTTTACTTGACTTAAACAAGTATTTTTTGCCTGATTTGCACAGGTCTGCAGACTGGAGCGGATGACAGCACTTTAAAATGGTACAACGGCTTGCAGGATTTGGCCAATCAATGCGCTCAGGCTTTCGATGACCTCAATAAAGCCAAAGACACACAGGTAAGACAACCATTGCATTTTATTGGATATCTTATCAATGCGTTTGTGCTGAATAATTACACTGTAAAAACTATTAGTTGACTTTACTTGAAGTGAGGAAAACTGTTGCCCTAAATTATTTTAACTTAATGAACCATGTGCATAATTCTAAAAATAAAGTTAAATCAACTTCACAGTTAAAAGCTACAATGGGTTTACTTATTTTTTAAGTGCTTTTAAAGGCTTTTAATGTTTTATTTTAAGGTTTTACGTTTTACAGTGCATGTTCTGGTTTTTCATGTGTTCTGAATGTGTGCAGACTAAAAAATTAAAAATGGAGCTCCAAAAGGCTGCAACCACACCTGTGAGTCAGATCGCCAACAGCTCAGGTGAGACAGATGCAAAAAAACACCTACATGAAGTGCTGATTTGCTAAAATGTATTTATAGTTTTACAGATACTGACTTTTCTGTTGCTTATTTAATAGAACATGAATAGTAATGCCAGGGTTGTGGGTTTGATTAACAGGGACAGCAAGAACTCATAAAGTGTAATGCAAAATCTAATGCAAAAATGTAAAATGTCACTTAGGATAAAAGTATCTGCAAATAGAATAAAATAAATTTTTTTTATTAAGTATTAAATAAAATATTAGATAAAATATAAAATAAAATACAAAATATTAAATAAAATATATAAAATAAAATAAGGAGTTTGCATGTTCTCCCCGTGTTGGCGTGGGTTTCCTCCGGGTGCTCCGGTTTCCCCCACAAGTCCAAAGACATGCGGTACAGGTAAATTGGGTAAGCTAAATTGTCCGTAGTGTATGGGTGTGTATGGATGTTTCCCTGAGATGGGTTGCAGCTGGAAGGGCATCCGCTGCATAAAACATATGCTGGATAAGTTGGCGGTTCATTCCGCTGTGGCGACCCCAGATTAATAAAGGGACTAAGCCGAAATGAAAATGAATGAATGAAAATAAAATAAAAATATTAGATAAAATATTAAATAAAATACAAAATATTAAATAAAATATATAAAATAAAATAAAAATATTAGATAAAATATTAAATAAATTAAAAATACTAAATAAAATAAACAAACATTTAAAAAAGTAAATAAAATACAAAATATTAAATAAAATAAAAATATTAGATAAAATATTAAGTAAAATAAAAAATATTAAATAAACAAATAAAATAAAAAATATGAAATAATAAAAATGACATAAAATATTAAATAAATAAAAATATTAAATGCAATAAAAATATTAGATAAATTATTAAATAAAATATTAGATAAAATATTGAATAAAAAATATTAAATAAAATAAAATATTAGATAAAATGTAAAATAAAAAATTATTAGATAAATTATTAAATAAAAAAAATATATAATTTATTTTAAATAAAAAATATGAAATAAAATAAAGAATATTAGATAAAATATATAAAAAATGAATTATAAAATATTAAATAACATAAAAAATATTAAATAAAATTAAAATATTAAATAAAATATATTGAATAAAATAAAAAATATTAAATAAAAAATAAATAAAATAACAATTATTAAATAAAAAAATATTACATAAAGTATCAAATAAAATAAAAAATATATTAAATAAAATAAAAACTTAAATTAAATGTAAAAATATTAAATATCATATTAAATTAAATACAATATAATATGTAATACTGGCTGTTAAATTAGTGGATGTGAAACTTTTTTTTGATGTCAGATTTATCCAGATATCCCTTAAATAATGATTTGATTTTTATGTTGATGAATGTTTGAACTCTTTTACTAAGGTGATATATTTTATTTTTTACTTTTACAACAATGAGAACAAGAGGAGAAATAATAATACTAATAAATAAATAATCTTATAATAAAATAGTTTTGATAAAATAGTAAATAAAGTTAAAGAAAGGTTGGAAGGGAATAAACAACTGGATTAGCAATTGAAAAGCGACAAATGTGTATTATCAGATTTTACTTTGATTATATACACAGGGTATTTTTTAGGGTTATGATGCTTTATTTTTTGATTTAAGTGTCCTTAATTTTATTTATTAATTTTTAATGCTCTTTTTATGTTTATTTTATTTCTACTTTTTGTATTCTTATGCTAAATTGTTTTGTATATTTAATGCAAAGATGTGTGTGTGCGCCATAACACCTGTAAAAGTTTAATGTAATGCAATAAAAATAAAATAAAAATAAAAAAAAGAAGGTTGTAGGGTTGCAATATAGGGGTTGCCAGTTGTATATATAGACATTAAATAAAATATAGACATATATTTTATAGATATATAGACATTCTCCTTATATGCAAGTTGTTTATATATATATATATATATATATATATATAAATATATAAAAACAACTTGCATATAAAGAGAATGTCTATTAAATATATTTAATAAGAGCTGCTTTCCTTTAACCCTGGTTTGCATCCAGGAGCTCCACTGAGGGAGGCCTTTGAGAAGATCGATAAGCTTTTATCGGGACGTCCCGTGACATCAGCTGGAAAGACCGTGTCTACATCCCACCATCCTCAGGGGCTGGAGTTTGCCAGTTATAGACTGGCAGAGAAGTTTGTGGTAAGGCAGATGTTTACTTAACCCTTGTGTATTGTTCAAATTGACTCCCCTTTTGTTATGTTGGAGGCTGTTTTTGCCCCATTGACTTCCATTATAATCACATTTGTTTGATTGCAAAGCCATGACTGCATATAATCATGCGTTCTTGATTGTTGCTGGTTTTCCCTGTTGGGAAGGGGTAACATTTGTCATTTTTACTGTTGATCATCAGTTGGCAGCATTAACCCTGTAGATAGGCCTGTGCCGAAGTATTTCAGGCTTTTATATGGAGTTCTGTAGAGTAAAACAACAGATTATAGTCTGTGTGCAGAAAACAAGTGGAGGACGAGTAAATGATTTTTGAGGTGAACTATGCCTTAAAATTCATAGAGTTCATAATAATAGATGCTGGGCATAACTATAAACGCACAAAAAAAA
>CAIGQW010014661.1:0-11053 GCA_903798125.1 Danio choprae | reverse complement strand
ATAATAATAATAATAATAATAATAATAATAATAATAATAATAATAATGGGCAGCACGGTGGCGCAGTGGGTAGCACAATCACCTCACAGCAAGAAGGTCGCTGGTTCGATTCCCGGCTGTGTCGGTTGGCATTTCTGTGTGGAGTTTGCATGTTCTCCCCGTGTTTGCGTGGGTTTCCTTCGGGTGCTTCGGTTTCCCCCACAATTTCAAAGACATGCGGTATAGGTGAATTGGGTAAGCTAAATTGTCCATAGAGTATGTGTGTGAATGAGTGTGTGTGGATGTTTCCCAGTGATGGGTTGCAGCTTGAAGGGCATCCGCTGCGTAAAACATATGCTGGATAAGTTGGTGGTTCATTCTGCTGTGGCAACCCCAGATTAATAAAGGGACTAAGCCGAAAAGAAAATGAATGAATGAATAATAATAATAATAATAATACTTCATGATAATGAAGTTATTCATTATTATTTCATTTATTATTATTAATATTCAATAATTGATTGGTTGAGGCTGAAAACAATATGTTTACTATTTTAGTAAATAAAGTATTTGAAGTGCTTCTTTTATGCACACTTGTATGTTGCTTTAGATAAAGCTAAATGAGTACATTTAAAATGTAAAAAATTAATTTAAATATACTAGAGAACATTTTTTCTATATTTTGTTGGTTTCTATAAAAATACTTCCTTTAAAATTATTTTTGAATTACACTGAACTCTGTTTCTATAAAACAATAAGCATATTTATATAAAATCTTAACATTTTCTATAGAAAACATTCTTCAATTGAACAGTCTATAAGAACACCATGCACATGTGTCTAAATCTATAAAATAAAATGCTATAAGTAACATAATATTTAGACATCTCATCATAACATAACAAAGAAAAAAAAAATTCAAACACCTATTGACTAATATTATATAAGCTGATAGATGACAGATCTGGAACCACCATTCCAAACACACACATCAGGCTATATTATTCTTAGAACCTGAATATAATGACAACTTTTAAAAAAGTTCAAATGACACCAAACGTAAGCATTTCCCCTTTTTGCTCCACACGCTTTTGAAAACTAGCCCAGAAAAGTCCAGTCCATGAACAAGAGGTCAAACCATAGCAAACAGCTGACATCTACTTAACAACAACTGAAAAAAACAGCAGACAAGTGTATTTGATAGTCTGTAAAATGTGGTTGTTGGACAAAAATGTTTTGCGCTCCAGTCATTCTTCACAATCCCTTCTTTGGGTTACGTGTACTGTACTATATATCAGCGCTCTGAAACAACAGCAATCCAGACGTCCATCCATTTATCAAACTCTATCCATCCATCAGTGGGCAATTTAGCAGCAGAATAAAGCAGCAGAGGGAACTGAGCTCCAGTCACCTGAGTCGCTGAGGAAAGACATTTGTATGAGCTGCTGGGAGTGATTTTCAAAAACTAAACACCCACGTTAAGGTCATGCTAACAAGGGAACGAAGGTAGACACACATACTCCAAGAGGACGATGGATGCAGAATGAACCTGCGCACACACACACATGCACTATCGCCCTACCCCAACCCTATCCCTAAACCCAACCTTCACAGCAAACTGTGTACTGTTAACTTTCCTTAAAAAATAAATATGATTTAGAAGCTTTTTGAGATTTGAGGACATCAGTAATGTCTTATTGGCAGTATTAGTAGTAGCATTGGGAGGGGAATTACTGTAATAATATTATATTTCCCAGCAATAAAATATTCATTCATTCATTCATTTTCATTTCGGCTTAGTCACTTTATTAATCTGGGGTCGCCACAGCGGAATGAATCGCCAACTTATCCAGCATGTTTTTTACGCAGGGGATGCCCTTCAAGCTGCAACCCATCACTGGGAAACATCCACATATACCCATTCACACTCATACACTACGGAGAATTTAGCTTACCCAATTCACCTATACCGCATGTCTTTGGACTTGTGGGGGAAACCGGAGCACCCGGAGGAAACCCACGCCAACACGGGGAGAACATGCAAACTACACACAGAAATGCCAACTGACCCAGCCGAGGCTCAAACCAGAGACCTTCTTGCTGTGAGGCGATTGTGCTATCCACTGCGCCACCGTGAGGCCCAGCAATAAAATAAATAATTAAAAATAATAAATAAATAATATGTTAGTGATAGTATTGCAGTTGCAATCTATAAATGGCTTGTTACAACATTATTTTCTTTGCCTCAGTCAAAGCAGCAATTTATTCACCATCCACTTTTTCTGAACATCTATGGGTCTCTTTCTTTATTTTCTTCTCAGGAAAATCTACAAAAAACATTTGTGTTCAATAACATAATTTCTTTCTTTATTTCTCTTTTATTAATTCTGGGACAAGCAAAGTTGGCTGTGTGTTGACTGATACTCATAATTAGAAAACTATGAGAAGTCTTTTTACTTTTGAATGTATTTGGTGCTGCTATGGTGCTCTGTGTGCACGGTGTGAGGATGTTTTTGGTCTTTTCTTTATAGTTCTATGGGGTTTTTTTCACTCTAAAGGGTATTGCTGCTTGTTTTGTGGGTTTAAGATAAAAAAAAAAAATTAATTGTTAGTTTCTTCAAAATCAAATATAACTTTCTTTCCTTCCTTCCTCGCCTTACTATGCAAGTCAAAGATCACTGTCAACTGTTGGGTTATTCCGACATTCTTAAAATGTTATTTTGTCTTCAGAAGAATAAAAAATAAAAAAAAGTTTAAAATTACTTGAGTGCATTTTTATTGTCGACCACTATGAGGCAAGCCATTTCAAACACTGGTCATCTTTGAAATGTCTCTCTATTTCACCTGCTTCAATCATGCAATTATTGTACAAATCTCTACAGGGAACCATCAAATTCTCATGAACTGTCAACAGTCTGTTTTTTGGGGGGGAGGGGTGGGGGGTTTGTTCAAATGCTATGTGCAGTCATAATGTTAAGGCAGTATGTTCACTGCAAATCCACCAGAAACAAACCTGGAAATAATTTATGATCATTAAATCGATACATTTACTGTGAAATGATAATTAAGTCTAAAGAAATACAAAGCAAGTTAACAAAAAAGACAGATGCATGGTAGGCACGATTACCAACTGTGCAGCGAGAAGAACAATAATATAACAAGTACGTGAGTGGGTGAATGACACTACTATACTGTATTGTAACAAATTCAATTATTATGGGAAAAAACTTAAATAAAGTAATAATTATAAATGGGAAAGCACTTAGTATTAACAAAGATTACATAGATTTTTTGAGTAATGAGCCCTGGTAAATCACACACAAACATAAGCACGGGCTGGTTTGTACTCAACATCTTTGCGTCTTTGTGCGACGCTGATCATAACAGTGTCATCACAATAGGAAGGGGATGATGACATCTGCATTTCCTGTTTTCCTGTTTGTTGTTTCGTTTCCTTTGTGTACGTCTGCTGCAACACAACACCCAAGAGAGACGTAAAGATTTATCACACACGCGGAAAACATCACACCTACACACACACTTCTCTTTCCCCTTCTTCTCAGCTTGCTTCTTTTCCTATTTTACTTCATTGCTTTCATTCTTCATCCCATCAATCTCTCACTTTCGTTCTCTACAGGGAGCAACAGAATCCACTACAGGCTCTCAGCCTTTCTCCTCTGGGAATCTCTCCATCTTTGACTCTTTTGAAGTGATGAGTTAACCCTCCTAAGGATGCTTAATGTAGCCACGTGCGCGTGTGTGTATCTGTGTCTGCCCCACATGTAAATGTAAGCACCTCACATTTACCCTCCCACAAGCGTTAAACAAAAGCACTGCTCCAAAATGCATTCTCCAAACAACAGGCCCCAGTGAGGCTTAGCTTACAACTACACAACTAACACAACAACCAAAACATGTATAATGTCACTGTACTTCGGAAAATACACAACATTTGAACACAATTGCTTTTTAATAATCTTTTTCTCACAACTGCTCAGTAAACAAGCCAATAAAACTGACTTATTTGGAGACAATATTGGCAATTATTATGTTTATGGAAGGTGTGTTCAATCATTTATGGTATAAAGGCTCGTTCAGCTATGCGTGAATGAAAATAACGATAAAATCGTTCTGAATGAAAAGCAACCACAGTTTTGAGTACACAGCTATAACGATAAAGATGTAGAAATGATATCGCTATATAGAATGATTTTTCTCAGTTAATAAGTGATAAAACCCAGTCATAATCTATTGAAATATAAACACGTGATTTAAAGCTACTGTACAGAGGCAGTGTGGAAAGGCTCTGCTTGATGTTAAGCCCTCTTTTATAAAGATTCTTTAAAGATAACGACTATCTTGAAAACAATTGGCTATACCATAGGAAATAAGGATTTAGAAAAATCCAAATGTTAAGCAAGTCAGGCTGGCAAATTGAAATAAAAAGATAAAACCTCAAGTATCCAGGGCTAGTTTCCACGTCTTTGTGTTGCCTCCTTTGAAAACGCTGGAGAAATAATTTGGGTTGTTTTTATTCCGCAACTACACTGACTGTGATCGCTAAATTCATTTGATTCACGAGCTGGAGCCACTGTTCAGATGTGCATGTAGATCACTGAGGACACCTGGTGGTTTTCAACGGAGTAACGCACAAACAAAAAGCATAAACTTAAAATAAAAATAAACAGATAGTCAGTGTAGATGCAAATATATTTATCATCATACTCATATTTATAGTTATGGTGCTTGGTGTGAACGGGCCTTTACAGCCTACATTAAAACAAGCAATTTCTTCTCATCAAGCATTAAAACAATTGTGCGGCTTAAATTTGTTTAATTTTGTCACTTTTTTTCTGAATTCAGTGATTTTTTTTAAGAACAATGTATTCAATTTTTTTAAACACTTTTGAGTCACTTTTGATCCATATTCAAGCTTTGTGCATGAAATATAAATCTGTTTAACATTTTGCTCAGTTATTGCTTTAGAAAGAAGTCTCTTCAATTAATATAAAAAATACAATAACAGCAAAGAACTGTTTTCTATGTAAGCCTAAATATAATTAAAGACTTAATTTATTCCTGTGATTCAAAGCAGAGCTTCATTCCTTGTTTTCATTGCCAGAATTCTTCAAAATCATTCGAATACACTGATTTTCTGCTATATTATGATTATCATTATTTATTAATGCTTCTTCTTATTATTATTATCATCAAAGCTGAAACATTTTATTTTCTCTGCTCAAGGTTTTTGTGTAATATATAATACATTTTACTATTCAGCATTATTTGATGAATATAAATTGCTTTAATCATATATAGGCAAAGATAGAAAATTTTTATATTAGAAGCAATTTCATATATTAAATATACACATAGTAATTATTTCTATTTCTAGCAAATATGATCATTTATTCATAGTTAGACATATAACAAAACTGGCAAGCCAGGTACAAAAAAAACCCCCATCTAAACAGGAAAGAGAAAGAAAATCTCACATACTAAGGGGTTTATGTTCAATCCCTTAGAAGCATGGTTTTGTATTAACAACATAATGTAGTATGTATGTGTATTTTGTTTTTAAATCTCACACTGAAATCCATGAACAGGATCTGTGTTCAATCGCACAGCTGACGCTCTCATTCTGCTTCACAAATACCTGTGTTGGCTATCAGTTATAAGCATTGAAACTGGCTTGAACAGGATCATCTTTAGTTGGACTGAGATCAGACACCCAGGTTTCACTTTCACATATGGCCATCTTCAAAGAAATGCTACACTTTGTGTTGGTTCAAACCTACAATCGCTTCAGACCAGTACCGACCGCTGACAGTCTCACTACGGATGCCGGAGGCTACAAATGCTAGCAGCCGCTTTTGTGTCTGTCGTCCCCCCGCACACTGATTGTCTGTCTGTCCTTCTGTGTTGAAAAACCCACACAGCGCCGCAAGCTTTGAGCCAACATGGAGGCCAGTTTCCCGCAGAGAATGCTTGCAACAGGCACAGAGCTGGAAACTATGCGACTGGCATTTAGAGCCAAGCCGTCTGCTGCTGTGAGGTACTGAGACTAAATGCCACCTGCATATGCTGGAGGCAGAATGAGAGAGAGAGAGAGAGAGAAAGAGAGAGAAAGACAGAAACAAAAGGCTTTCAGTGACAGGTGGACAGTCTGTCAGTCTATGTTTCCAGCTGAACGTGGCAGCAACTACTGTAGTGGTCAGGTGTTTATCATGTAGGCTTACGATTCTCAGCATAACTGAGTAGACCCCTTACAGATCTCTCTTTTAAATTAAAATTGTCTATGGTATGCTATACAAGAATATATTTGTGCATATACATCAGATTAGTCAGTACCAAAGCCAAAACTGGAACTAATCTAACAAAATAACTTAAGATCACAGTGGGTCCCAATGAATATGTTATGAAAAATATTTTATAAGGGGGGAATCAAGAGAACCAAAACAAAACAAAAAAGCAATTTGGTTGAAAGTTTCTATTTTCTTTTCTTTTTCTTTTTTTTTTAATACCTCATTTAAAATTATTTTAATTAATTTAAATGATTTCTCTCTATTCCAAAAGATGTTAGGTGACCAAACTCTTATTTTAATAAACATAACCATTTTGATTAAATGTACCAATATACATTGTAGACAAAACAACTGCATAAATATATTCTAATTTACTTTAAGTATTTATTTATGCTGTGCACTGTATATAACCCTTTGGTAGCCTGTCTTATATAGATGAAATGGGTAAAGGTTTCTAGACATTTCTAAAACATGGCTCACTGTTAAGACTAGAAATCAATTTCAGCAGTCACCCTCGAGTCTAGCACTGCTGCGACTCAATCAATAGAGGCCAGTTTGTGCTGTTTGCTTGGTAACTCATCTGGCCATACAAATAAGCCTTATATGTGGCCTTAAGATATAAATATAAAGATGAAAAGGAGTTTTAAAGCATCAAGACAATAAAAACGTGTAATGCAGCTTTAAATTGTGTTCAAATGTTAGAATATGCCTTTTAATTTTTTCCATCACTATCGCCATCATATCATTCTCACATCGTAGCCCTAAAATATTATACAGCTGTAATTTGAAATCTTTATATTTTGCCGCCATCCTTCTACCCACTGGGATTTAGCCATTTGTCAGCAAGTACTTTTTAGTTACATAAAATATAATTAAGCAAGATCACTTATTATTTTACATATTTCAATAAGTACAGCTCAGAAAAAGCATGTTGTTTCATTTTTACATATATAGTAATATATTAATATATGCACACAAAAACAAAATGTGCATACAATTAAACCACTAATGCAAAACTTCAGGATGCACAAGCAAATTAGACAGGACAGGAAATAATAATACATTTTAAAAAAACTATCATTCCATGGATTCAGAAGACATGCAATCACGTTCATGATTTTTGGGAGTCACATCATGCCACAGTTGATGATAACTGTGAAAAATAAACAAAAAAAGAGATGTATTCTTAATAATGTACCTTTTTATGATATCATAAATAAACATCAGTAACTGGTAAACACTCCAACATAATATAGCACTATGGATATCATACAACAGAAAAATGAAATTGAAGGAAAAGGTGAAGAAGACAATGAACAAGAAGAGGAAGGTGAAGACGTTGCAAAGTATAGCTACTACTGTTACATAAAAAAAGAGAATGAAGAAAGAAAGAACGAAAGATTTTAAAAAAAGGTTTAAATGTGTCAATTTTGGCAACAATAACAGTAACAGTTTGAGTTTGTGTCCATTTGAAGTTTCAGTGCCCTTGGATCTGCTTTCAATGTACATAAAAGTTAATCTTGGACAATTTACCTTTGAAAATATGTCTGTCATACAGGTTTGGAACAATATGTGGAAGAGTAAACCATAGCAGAATCTATTCATCTATGCTACATCTGCTCTAGCTATCTAGTTAGAATAAGCCTCTAAATCCACAAAAAGGCAAGTTCACGAATTTTAAAAAGACCCTGCAGGCCCAAACCCTTGGGCGTGAGAGAAACAGAGATAAAAACGGAGGAAAACATCTCTTTCCCAACAACCTCTTCTTCTGACCCTCCATATACCAACACCAGCCCTAAACGCACAGGTAAACATTCACCTTTATCAGCATCAATAGACTAACACGGTCCATTACTCCAACACACAGCAGATCCTCTACAGATCCCACCATCAGGGGCTGCTTATACCGCAGTCTTCACGCAGTCCAGCACACCAAACAAGAGCTGGATGCTGAGCCCTGCTAGAACAGCATGCTGGGATAAAAAACCTGTATCAATAATAAATAACATAATAATACATCATTTAAGAACACACACAGGCCCTGGTGGGCAGTTTCAACAAAATAGCCTCAATCAGGTCAGAGTGTTGAGGTCGGTAACCTCCGGGGAGGCTGGAGCCCCAGGCTTTGGTGTATATATATTTATATAATTCGAAGGGGTTTTTAAGGTGCCGAGTGGTAATCCAGGTGAGTTAGGGGTTCAACAGAGCCCTATGCAAGGCCACACTGATGGTCTGGCCCACTGAAACAGCTATTGTTTGAGCTTTGAAAAATTAATGGCAAAGTACAACCTTTAAAAAACCTCTGAGCAACCTCATCTGTTACGGCCCAAGACGTGCATTTGGGATTTGGTTTTCCATTGCTTCAACACTTGCGTTCGCATACACACCTCGTTGTGGATGTCCTCAATGCGCTGGAGGATGGAGGGCAGGAGGGAAATCAGGGTCTTGGTGTTCTTCTCGGGGTCGCTGTGTAAATTCTCCAAGGCCTCTGAGCAGCGTTTCTGTATGTAGTCCAGTGTACCTGTACAACACTGAAGAAACATGACTGATAATAGTGTGGGCTTTACATGTAAGGCAAAAAAGGAAGATATTGGTTGAGGACTTCAAAGGGGATGGCGGTAGAACCGGAGAGACGACACTGACCTGTGCGACTCTGTGAGTTGAGCTGAATCTAGCCGTGTCACCAGCCAGTACACAGTGCTGATGTGTCCGGTTCAGATCATCTGTGGATAAGACGCCAATATCCACATACACACAGACAACATTATAAATAAATACATTAGGAACAATAACATTCTGCCATCACTTTTTCACCCAAATGTTGTACCATTTGCATTTATCATTGGAGGACACATTAAGACATTATAAGCTGTCCCTTCACTGAAAGTCTATTCATAAAAAATAAATAAATAAATAAATAAATCAGAAAATTTCTGAAGAGACAAACGGCTTTAAAGGGATAGTTTACCCAAAAGTTCTACTAACAAATCTACTAACTATTTAATCACCCTCAATTAACTCCAAACCTTTCTATGTTTCTTTTTATACTTTGACATAGTTACATTTTATTACATTGTTTCATTGCATTTTTTTTCTCTTTTTGTTATACATTTACTTTGTTATTGAAAAGGAAAGTGTGCAGCACAGTTCAAGACAAAATTATTAGCTCTCCAGCATTAGCTCTTTCAAAATTATTAGCTCTCTCTTGTTTTTTTTAACAGGGAGAAAATATTTTCAGTTTTATTAACTAATTTATAATAACCAATTTCGTCTTTGCCATGATGGCAGTACATATTTTACTAGTCACTGTGCAGGATACTAGTGTTCAGCTTGAAGTGCACAATAGGGGCAATAAGGAGGGAAAAAAAATTTAAGGGGGGCTAATAATATAAATTAATTGATACTAGACTAAAATAATTTAAGACTTTCTCCAGAAGAAATCTATAATAGGAAATACTGTGAAAATGTCCTTGTTAAACATCACTTGGGAATTTTTTTTAAAAGCAATCCAAATTTCACAGGAGGGCTTGATGATTTTGTCTTCAACTATATTTAAATGTGTTCACGCAAACACAACTTGGAGCAGGGTACAGGTCTGCTCGGGTATTTTTATATATGTTCAACAGTAAATATACCAAGATAGTGCACTCATATTGCTGTGAACAGGAGAAATTGCAGCGTGCAAAATGACCAATGTGGCTCAAGCAATGAAAGTTCAACCTTCTAAATAAAAGAGTCAATTGGCAACTGGTAAAGTCATTGCATCACTGCAACTGCCAATAGCTATCTGAGATTCAAGCTTAGAACTGTATATACTTGTACACACGGAGAATATAAACCAGAAATATACACTCAATATACACTCAATTCACAATAAAACCCATAAGACAACAATGTAAAATTTTGCTGTGAAAATTTTCATTTAAAATAAGTAAGTTTGGTCGCAGTTTTGGAGATTTCACTATTACCTCATTCAGACAGATACAGTACAAGTGGGTCTTGCATGCCCAAAATAGCTGCCTGGAAATGCTAGAAATCAGCAAAACTGACTTTCGTTGAAAGAGACTTTGATGCAGTGTGTCCCATTAAAATCAATGGATTCACAGCATTGTCTGATGTAGGCAGCATATACTAGTGTGAGCACAAAAATAACGCGTTCATTTTCTCTGTACTCTGTATTATTCTTTGCTGTCACATAATATTGCCTTTAAAACAACAGATATCTAATAACATTCCTCATCTCTCAACCTGGACTCACTCACGGCATCAGCATGAATCATGGGTCGTAGCAAATTCTCCTAATAAATATTTATCGTTATTCTCTCGATGATAGGTGGCTGATGTGCTTGAGTTAAAAGCGGGCTTTCAAATCTATTGGGTCAAAACCTCTGCTTAGCTCTGTTCTATCCCTGGAGCATTCGGCTAAGAAAATCTTATTAGCTGCTGGGCCCGGTGTCGGTCCAACATATTGTTCCCCGCTACACAGCCCCAAATTCCATTTTTGAAAACCTGCTGATTAGATTTGCACACAGGAGTCTTAGGCATCAGCGGATGGAGGGAAAGAGCTCTGACAATGTTAGAGAATGATGGGTATGTGGAGATGAATATCTTTTTTTTTTCTAAACACCTTCCTTCTCCTCCCACTTTGGTTATGTTGATTTTTACCTTTAAGTCCATTTTCCTTCATTATACTGCTTTTAATTCTATTTACCATTACTTATTAACCTTCTTTTTTACTTCCTGTTTCTTTACATATATACACTGTAAAA
>CAIGQW010014613.1:0-10550 GCA_903798125.1 Danio choprae | reverse complement strand
GGCTAATTAGGCTAACTTGTCAATGCAAACTAATGTTAAATGTTCACTAAGCTGGAAAAAGAGCAAATCCATAAATAAATATAAATTTTACGATCATTACTACTTCTGTAAATTGATAGGAGAAAACTCATGATGTTTCCTTTTCACTTGTCCTCTTCACTGGTAAAATGGGAGGTGTGTTTTTTTATTTTTTTTTATTTTTATTTTTGCGGACTATGCAGGGGCACATAAAGATGACGTGATATCGTTTGATTGGCTGATGGAGTTGTTGTTCCTGAGTCATCATAAAAAATGTTGGTCACAGGACAAGTAGCACTTGGCAAAATCAGGACACGCAGAATTTTGTTTCTTATGTTCTGAGAGTCCTTCAGCTGCCTTTTGGCAAATTTCAGGCGGTGAGTGGCTTCCGTCTGGCCACTCTACCATACAGGCCTGATTGGTGGATTGCTGCACAGATGGTTGACCTTCTGTAAAGTTCTCCTCTCTCCACAGAAAAACGCTGGAGCTAAGACAGAGTGACCATCGTGTTATTGTTCACCTCCCTGACTATGGCCCTTCTCCCCCGATCACTCAGCTTAAATGGCCAGCCAGTTCTAGGAAGAGTCCTGGTGGTTCCAAACATCTTCCACTTACGGATGACGGAGGCCACTGTGCTCATTGAAATTTCAGAGCAGCAGAAATTTTTCTGTAACCTTCCCCAACCTTGTGCCTTGAGACAATCCTGTCTTGGAGGTCTACAAACAATTCCTTTCTTCATGCTTGGTTTGTGCTTTGACATGCACTGTCAACCCTGGGACCTTATATAGGTTTATGCCTTTTCAAATCATGTCCAATCAACTGAATTTACCTCAGGTGAACTCTAGTTAAGCTGCTGAAACATCTCAAGAATGATCAGTGGAAACAGAATGTATCTGAGCTCAATTTAGAGCTTCTCGGCAAAGGCTGTGAATACTTATGCACATGCGATTTTTCAGGTTTTTTATTTTTAATCAATTTGCAACAATTTAAAAAAAATCTTTTTTTTTACATTGTCATTATGGGGTATTGTATGTAGAATTTTGAGGAAATAAATGAATTTATTCCATTTTGGAATAAGGCTGTAACAAAAAAATGTGGAAAAAGTGAAGCGCTATGAATACTTTCTGGATGCACTGTATATTTCTTTTAAAAGTAACGTTACTCAACACTGCACAGGGTTTGACAGTGTATTTGGAATTAAATCACTGCATATAATAGCATAATATTAATGTGAAAATATATAGTTTATTTATTATTTATGTTTTGCATTTTAATTGCACATAACATGACTGTCAGTGTTCGTCTGTGTCATCATTTGTTTTCATGTCATGTGCTATTGTTTTCGTCATGTGATCCCTTTGTTCTGTCTTTTCCCGCCATGTTCAGTGTTCATTAATCTCACCTGTGTCCATCCCTTGTGTGTCAATAGTTTAATCATCCCCTTATCCATTTATACCCTTTCGTCTGTGTCTTTCGTTGTCCGATATTTTGATTCGTTTGGTTGTGTCCTGTCTACCCGTATCCAGTGTTGTTGTCCATAAGTGTTTGTATAATAAATCCGTTTATCATTTTCATTCCGTATTCATGTCCATCATGTCCACCCTCATCATCAGGACGTTATATAATACCGGACCCAAAAATAGCGTCGTTCATTCCCCCGTTTTTCTTTTTATAGCCTGTTTTCCCCTCAGTGTTTTAATTTTATCACTTCGTGTTTCCCTGGAACCCACCCACCTTACCGTTTCTCTTCACCGCCTGCTGGAGCAGGGGGAAAGCAGCCCTGAGGACCATATCCGAGCGACTGTGAACAGCTTTCCGGGCGACGTGCTCTGCACGCCCATCATCTCTAGCAGAGCACGATCGCCCGAAGATGGTCCGGGGGGCAACATCGCCGCAAGAATGGAGTGGACACTGGCGAGTAAAGGATTTCCACTCACCGCCTTTCTGGAGGAAGATCTCGCCAGTGCCACTCCCGACCCAGTGACCAGCCTAGACACATCATCCACCTGCAGGGAGCGCTTGCCAGAGCCCACCGCAGACGGGGAGCCACCCCCAGCCGATAAGCTATTGCCCCCTAGAGCGACGGAGCGACATCGCGCTGAGATGGAGGAGCTTCAAATCCCGTCTGACCAGGTGTGCGAGCCGGCAACACCGCCAAGAGGGGGAGTCCTGGCGGATACCCGCGAGAGCAGCGAGAGTCCCGCCCACCCCCCCTATGCAGATGGACAGCGGCTGGACACTGGGAGGCTACTCATAGACTTCTGGGGCTGTAATATTTTTAATCTACCGCTGTTTTTAGGCAGCAATTACCTTCCGCTGTTTTCAGACAGCAACCAACTGTTTCTGCACAGTTTTTTAATCAGCAGCTTCCAACAGTGCCTCAGCACCAGGGTCATGAGTAGCTTCCCACGGTCCCCCAGAACTGCAGCCAGTCATCCAGCTCCAGCACTGCTGCAGTCAGCCAGCCCCCCAGCTCGCCCTCCAGCTCTGGAAATGGAGCTCGCTTGTGGGTGCTACCTGTCTGCGTCGCCCTCTGGAGGGTGTCGCCCAGCGTCAGCTCCTACAACCTCCGAGCTGCGGACTCCACCTCGGCCCTTCGACCCTAGGGCTCCGCGTTGGCTCACTCCTCCCTCGTCTTCGTCGTGGGCCGTCCGCCCACCAGCTCCGCCAGGCTCCCTCATCCCTCTGGCTCCACCTTGGTCAGTCGTCGCCCTTCCTTCGCCTCTGGACTCCACTCTTCTGGCTGCACCTCATCCCACCGGCTGCGTTGAGCTCCTCCTTCCTTTCAGCTGCGCCTTGGTCCTCCGTCGCTCTGGCTACGCCGCGGGCTTCCGGAACCCCGCCGTCGCCTTGCTCGGGTGAGCCGCCTGCTTCGCCCGGCCCTCAGAGACCTCGGCGTCACCTTCGCCCTACGGCTCTCCGTCCCTTCCTTGGGCTCCACCGCCATCAGCGGCGTATCCCTCGGTCGGCCCCCTGGAGTCGGCAGCCACTCCTCCTCCATGGTTCCTCCCTTCCTCGACTCCGCCCAGGGCCGTCCTAATGGCTGTGTCCTGGGTCCTCCTGCTCCAGTTCCCTTCCTGTTCCTCCATAAGACTCCTCCCTTGCACCCTCCCCTTCTACCCTCCTTCGTCTCGTTGTTTCCTGTTGAAGGCGCGAGGACACGCCTTCAAAAGGGGGGGGTACTGTCAGTGTTCTGTCCTGTCCACGTGTCAGTTGTTTTCATCATGTCCTTTCCTTGTCCTTTTCCCGCCACCGTCAATGTTCATTTGTTCCACCTGTGTTCATCCCTTGTGTGTCATTAGTTTAATCATCCCCTTATCCATTTATAGCCTTTCGTCTGTGTCTTTCGTTGTCCGGTATTTTGATTCGTTTGGTTGTGTCCTGTCTACCCGTATCCAGTGTTGTTGTCCGTAAGTGTTTGTATAATAAATCCGTTTATCATTTTCATTCCGTATTCGTGTCCATCATGTCCACCCTCATCATCAGGACGTTACAATGACTTAATGCAGTGAAAGGATTTTTAATAATAATTTAAACTAAATATGGAATTCCAGGTAAGGATGTATTGCAGTGGCATACAATTCATTTTGGCATATGTACAATATAAATTAAAAAAAAGAAGTAAATAACTTCTGCTCACTAAACTAAATTATTAATTATATTATGGGAAAAATTTGAGACGACTTAAAAATGCAAATTTTCTCTGAATTTAATATTAGGTATAGGTTTGAGCAAAATAATATTATTTGTTTTAGTCTATAGAGCAAAATTACAATTGTTCAGAATAACAAATATTTTCATTTGTTGTGATGGAAAATCAAGGTTATTCCACCAAATATTAATTTCTTTCATTCATTCATTCATTTTCTTTTCAGCTTAGTCCCTTTATTAATCTGGGGTCGCCACAGCGGAATGAACCGCCAACTTATCCAGCATATGTTTTACGCAGCAGATGCCCTTCCAGCTGCAACCCATCACTGGGAAACATCCATACACTCATTCACACACATACACTATGGACAATTTAGCTTACCCAATTCACCTGTACCACGTCTTTGGACTGTGGGGGAAACCG
The DNA here is from genome assembly GCA_903798125.1 of Danio choprae. Taxonomy (NCBI): domain Eukaryota; kingdom Metazoa; phylum Chordata; class Actinopteri; order Cypriniformes; family Danionidae; genus Danio; species Danio choprae. The sequence continues at coordinate 6,457 of CAIGQW010014613.1, read as the reverse complement.
GAGCATCTGGAGGAAACCCACGCAAACACGGGGAGAACATGCAAACTCCACACAGAAATGCCAACTGACCCAGCCGGGGCTCGAACCAGCGACCTTCTTGCTGTGAGGCGATTGTGCTACCCACTGTGCCACCATGCTGCCCCTTATTAATTTCTTAAATTCTGTAATTAAACATTGGTATTACGTTTTCTAAGATGAATAATATTATAGCAATGTTATTCTCTGCAAATAATGCTTCATATAACTACTATACACACACACATTTGTTTCAAATCCCTGTTAAATAACACTCCATCTGCTCAGAGCAAAACCTTATAAAAACTAGCATTAACATATTCATAGGTTTAAAATCACTGATCATTTGTAACACTATAATATTCAAAAGTGCTTAAACAATATTGTCTTAATTGACTCACTGCTGGTAATGTGATGTGGAGAGAGCATAATTTTAGTTCATAATTTGTTACTCATATGCTTTCTCCAGTTTCAGTTAAACCTGTTTGTAACAAGTTGATTAAAAACTGATAGCGGCTGAATGAAATATGGAGCTTTGCCCATTAAAAAGTTTAAATATTCAAAAAACCATAAATAACTGTCACAAAAGTTTCTCTTCCATGTGAGACTCAATTCATATTCTCCGTTTTATTCAGATTTTATTCATTCAGATTTTATTCAGATTCTCCATTCTTATCGACTCAGGCTCTCATACGCATTCACAATGCAGTACTGAATATTAAAAAGGTTGTGTTGCCCACTTTTTTATTTGGAGTGACATGATAACAGAGGTTCTGTGATGTTCATTCTCATTATGATTCACCGTAGCATAAGGCTACATTTACTTGTACCCAGGATGAAATATTATCATATTAAATATATATTTTAGTCAACTGTATAATGACAAAAACATGTTGTTTTTGTTTACCAACCCCCAAAAAGAACTCAAATATTCGATATCTATGCAAATTCGGGTTCTGAAAAGCAACACACATTCACACAAGTGTCAAGGTTTACTTTATATTATACAAGTTGAACAAAGAAACTGTGGCAGAGTATGTTTAACAGCCTACATTTCAATCCTGCAGATGCTAGTTTTGGAGGATATTCTGGGAATTCCTTTTTGGAGTTTGGAGGGTTTGAAGTTGCTGTTCCGATCAGTGTCACTGTGCGATTCCAAACTGAATCAATGGATGGAACCTTACTGTATTCCGCCAGTGCCAAAAGCACTGTGTTCTTCATCAAACTATACATTTCCAATGGAACACTCCAGGTAAATCTTCACATGCAAGAGTTACAAATAATGAGACAGTCACTTTTTACAATAAGGTTTCATTAGTTAATGTAATGAACTAATTATGAACAATACTTGCACAGCATTTATTAATCATCGTTCAACATTTACTAATGCATTATTAACATCCAAATTCCTTCTTGTTAACACTGGTTAATGCATCGTGAGTTAACATCATGAACTAACAATGAACAACTGTAATTTCATTAACTAATGTTAACTAGCATGAACAAATACTGTAATAAACGTATTGTCCATTGTTTGTTCATGTTAGCAAATGCATTAACATTAACACTACTTTAACGTCTTCCTTAACATTGACCTCAAAACATTATGCGATTCTGAGTGTGCCTCACACAGGTGAGTGGGCCTCACACAGGTGGGTGGGCTTGACAAACCACCTGTAGAAAACACACTCTTGTCATTTTAACTGACACTTGCACTAGTTTCGCAAATTTGCTTCAGACACTCTTACAATCACTCAACAACAACAACAAAAACACATTGTGTATTTATGAAATGACCTTCACACAGGTCAGTGGGCTCTTCTCTCTCTAAAAAAACAAAAACACTCCCTCTTCCTAACTCTTAATGCTCTGAGCACAAGCATTTCATTTTATTTACAGTATATTGCCTCTTCTTGTTGAATCGCTGAATGCGCAATTGTAAGTTGCTTAGGATAAAAGTGTTTGCTAAATGACTAAATGTAATGGAACAAACATTAGGGTTTAGATTAATTGTTAAAATATACTAACGCATGCTATTCTCACACCCTTCAGTATGACTTTTTGTGCAACCAAAAGCAAGGAGTTCAGCGGATCAATACAGCACAGTGGGTTGCTGATGGAAATGAACATGTGGTGATTTTCAGGTAAGAGAATTTCTCCTCCAGCATGTAAGCGGTTTGAGATCACAGAGGCTAAAAATGAATCTGGTGTCTACTGATTGAATAAGGGACATGGTATAAGTTAATTAATTGGAAGCAGATGGTGAAAGTGGTCATGTGAAGTGACCCATTTGTGGCTAATCTGTAAGATGAAATAAACAACAAAAAATAGTTCGATTTAGAGTATAGAAGGCTTTATTCATAATCACACTGTAAAAAAATAATTAGTTGACTTTTCTTTTAAAGTGAGTAAAAATCTTGCATTATTAAATTATGTATAATGACTATGACTTTTAGATGACTTTTTTGTTATGACTTTTATAATGACTATGACCTTTTAGTTATATGGCTATGCGCATAATTATAAAAAATAAGTTAAGTCAGCTTAAAAGTTCCAAGTTACAATGGGTTTACTCATTTTTGTAAAGTAGTCAACTTGTCTATATTAAGGCAATGAATTTACTCCCTTTTTTTAGTAACTAATCGCTTTTTACAGTTTGCTCATAAATGATTCCCAAAGGAAAAGTGTCCAATGACAGGGAAAATTATGTGGCAATCAGATCTTTTTCTTTGCAAAAAAGTAATGACTATCATACATTTAAATCATGATTTACAGAAGACACACAATATATTATCATCAAGTGTAATTATAGAATATACACCAAAATCTAAGCATGTTCAGAATAAAGGCTGATTTATACTTGTGTATGTTCCGGCGCAGTCTTCACGCAGTCACATAGCCCTCGCCGTGGCTCCTTGTGTGCACCTCTCCAAAAATTTAACTACAAGTCGCAATGACGCGTAGTTCAAGCTCTGTGATTGGTCGACTTTGTAGCAGTGATGAGTGTGGGCGGTGTTGAGATCCAATGGAGCAATTGTTTACAAGTGTCGGGTCCCGTGAAGGAGCTCCAGATAGAAACTTTTGTTTTGTGTTTACCTTATGATTAAAGTTGTTGCACGTCCGCCATTTCCCCCCCTCTGAATGAGCAAGTTTGAGCTACTTGTACATTAGGGTAGCGTTCAGAAAAAACAAAACACCCGCGAAGAAACTTGACACAGAGAAACATAAAGCCTACTGTCAGCTAGTGTTTCGGAAATGTTATTGCAGAGCAACACAAACAGCACGCAGAAGTATAAATGCACGACTATGCGCAAGGTAGGCGCCGTGGGTCACGCCGATCACTCCACGCAGAAGTATAAATCAACCTTAAGAATCATTTGATGACACATTAAAATACTCTTAAGAATCACATTGCAGCTTCAAAATACTAATTATTTGTCATTTAACATTTTCATATTTCATGACACCTGTGGTTTCATATACATATATGTCAAGTTTTTAATAATTTAAAATATAATGCAATTTAGTTAGATTATATGTTACTTTATATACTTACAGATCAGAATAAGTATGCTATTCAATTTTTACATTGTCACGCAAAGCTTGGGATTTAGACTTTGCAAATGTTATTTAAAAACATTAAAGAAGACACTTTACTTATATGCTGTATATAAAATCCCTTTTGTAAATATCATGTCTCATCTCATCTTTGACCCATACGCATTATGCTATTCAGCTAAATGATGGGGAATATTTCTTTCCAGCTCTTATTTGTTCAACTCTGTAATGGCTGCAATATAACTCCAGATTTGTCAGTCCTGGGCATTTGGACTAAAAGCTGTAAGATTGCTGAAAGGTCTTTGATGTTCAGAAGCACAATTCACAGAGGTCCATTAGGTTTGTTTCTTTTCATCTGATTCAGCGGAAAGTGAAATGTGCGGTCACACAGTCATTGAAAGATTTGATCAGATTTTGGGGTCTCTGAGAGACAGTGCAGCCTCTTCACACGTGGATGCTTTAGCCGGCTCCTGATCTTGAGTGCGTCAGCCTGTTTATGTCTGTTTTTCATAGAGATTTTTGAAAAGCTTCCAAGATGCACCAGCTGCACAATTCAGTCATTACTTTTGTGCCAACTAGCAAAAGACTTGGTGTGAAAGAGAGTTGTCAAAATGAGACTGAACAAAGAAGTAGGATCAAGAGACCATCTCTTAAAAGGGGTCATATTATTCAAATCGCAATTTCCTTGATCTTTTGAAGTAGAGGTTGGTATACTATAAAAACACACAGTAAGCAGTTGTGCCACTTTAAGTGCTGAATGTCAGGCCAAAAACGTGCGTCTCATTCACCAAACAGGCTGTTGAACATGTTAGTGATTAAAGGAATATTGCAGATTAATCATTTTCTTCTTGTCAGTCATTCTCTTTATTTAAAAAAAATATGATAATTATAGAGGCCGCACGGTGGCGCAGTGGGTAGCACAATCACCTCACAGCAAGAAGGTCGCTGGTTCGAGCCTCGGCTGGGTCAGTTGGCATTTCTGTGTGGAGTTTGCATGTTCTCCCCGTGTTTGCGTGGGTTTCCTCCGGGTGCTCTGGTTTCCCCCACAAGTCCAAAGACACGTGGTACAGGTGAATTGGGTAGGCTAAATTGTGAATTTTTTGGTTAAATCAGAAATGTGAAGCTATATATATATATATATATATATATTACAAAATGTATATTATTTCAGTTCATGTCAATTTATGGTTTTAGGGATTGCATTATAATATAAACAAAGCTGTAAAATTATAAATAACACAATTTACACAAGATAGAGAGTTACTTGAAGGAGCATAGCATTTACCCAAACTAACTTTAATAAATATAACAAGTGACCAGTAAAATTGATGACTCTTAATTATTTTAAGTCCTTTTAACTTCTATCTCTATTGAAAATCTATTCAAATAAAACTCTTCTCACTTTAAGGGATCAAATAAATCAAGATTAATTAAGCAGGTTAATGCAAGTATTCTGAAGAGACAAGATCCATTTAAATGCTGAACAGATTTAATTTAGACATTCACATATAAACATTGATCGGCAATCATTAGAAGGAGCTCATCTGAACTTGATTGACATGCAAACCTTTAATTACTCATTAGATTTAGTCAATTTATTTTTCAACAAAAATTGTTCCGCTGATTTCTCCACTGTGTTCTTTGCATTTCAGTATTTTCCTTTTTTTTTTTCTATCATCCCAATTCATCGTCTATTAAAAATCGATAGTTCGGTTCAGAATCAAACATTTGAACCGATAAAATTAAGAATATTTAATAAATAGTGTTTAAATTCTTAAAGGCACAACAGCACAAAAAGAAACACCCTGATGATCACACAAATGTTGGGTGGAAAATGTTCATGTAAAATTCAGTAACAGCCAGCTCTGCTGCACAAAATAATGTTAGTGGACCACTGGGAGAAATATAAAAATTATATTCCTTCATATAAAGGTACAATGCATCCATGTTTCGCTCCTTTATTCATTCCTCACATGACCAAATGAAAGCATGAAACAGTTTAAAAGACCGTGCTGTGCTTTATTGTCACCTTTAAAGCATGTCTGAGTAAAAGAAGCATTCTCTATGCGTCCTGCTGGGAAACTGTCTGCTCAAAGACTCAATGGGACCGGTGGCTCTCTCTGGCCAGATGCCAGGTTCTTCCAAATTAACAGTCTCTCCGGCGACTCCAGAGGGAGGACATCCAGGGCCTTGTGGTCTGTACTCCTGAGGTGCAGAGAAAAGCAAGAGTAAAAAAAACTCCACAGCCTGCGGATCACAGGCTTAACAAATCAGTCAAGATTGGCTTTTCTGAACCTCTGAAGAGGGGGAGACGGATATCAAGGCTGGTTGGGGGGGGGATCTATGCCATTATGAGCCGAGCATCTGTAGGCCAATCCTCCAGCTGCACATAGTTATCCCAGAATCCACACTGAGGTAATTATCTTTCCTCCCCTGTTGTTTGGAAGGGCAGAATGAGCTTTGGAAAACTCCCAAGGCTTGGGTACATCTCCGGAACAGTCTGTCCGAGTCACACAAGAAGTCTTTAAAAAGGAAGACGGCAAATAATTAGCTGCAGGTGAAAGACGCCCTTGAGCATAGCCAATCATTTGTTTTGTTTAGTGGATTTGCAACAGCCTGCTATTTTAATCAGCATTTGACTGGCAGTAAACTATTACATAGTTTTTTTTATGCTGTATCAGGTATGTTTTATGTTGATATTTAAAATCACAAATATTTCAAATGATGTGTAATTAGTAACCCCTTAAAACAATCAATAATAATTCATTTGAATCTTTCAGAAAGGTTTGTGAAAATTGGGTTGGCTGGTCAGAAATGGTTAATAATGTGTTTACAGAGTTGACACATTTCTGCTGTTTGAAATTTACATTTGAAATGCATTTGA
>CAIGQW010014601.1:0-11165 GCA_903798125.1 Danio choprae | reverse complement strand
ATACTATACACCAGTGTTTCTCAACCACGTTCCTGGAGGACCATCAACACTGAATGTTTTGGATGTCTTTTTGTCTGTCACACCCATTACAGGTCTTTCAGTCACTGCTAATGAGCTGATGATCTGATTCAGGTGTGTTTGGGTAAGAAAACATGGAAAATGTGCAGAGCTGGTGGTCCTCCAGAAACGTGGTTGAGAAACACTGCTATACACCAGCCCTTGATGCAAGGGGATACTTGAGAACCGTTATTCAATGGTGGTGCTTTGGGAGTTGAAAGACAAAGATCCAATTCTATGTTTAGATGTCTATTAAACAAAATCGCTTGGTGGGTATGCTCTGGCTCTGAACCAGAACTCAAATTGCTTTGGTGGAAAAGGGTCATTTGTGCGCTGGTTCAGAGCCAGAGTTTACTTTTCAATCGATTCTTTGCTTTTCGACTCCCAAAACACCAGCACTGAGCCAGGACAAGTAGTTTGTCAGTGGGTCCCAAAACATGGCTGCTCTTGAAGTATGAACTGCATGTGTCAGAGGAAGTGTTATCATGACCAAAAACCCAAAAAGAAACTTTAGCAGTTAGCAGCTAAACATAATACTAAACAGGATGTTATTCTCACATGTAATCTTCATCTAAACAAAGTCCCTTTAAGGCAAGTCATTTTACTTGGTGGCCATCTTTGAAACACCTCTCGGGCAGTATGCTCAGGCATTCCATTTGAATGGGGAAACATACAAATTCTCCAAACATGCTTGCCAAGCTTATGATTAAAACTCATATAAGGAATCACCAATAAAATTAAACAACAACTGTCTCTTTAGTTTAATTTCTAAACGTTCGAATCCCACCAAATCTGCAAAAACTCACATCTGGTCCGAGCCCCTCCCCCAGAGAATCATCAATCTATAGTGATCGATGATTGGCTCCTGTACTAGAAGGCGGCGCTACATTCGCCATATTGACCGTTACACTTTTCCCCATTTAAAACTGTACGAGTGACACGTCTTGTGTATTCTATAGTCTTTGATCTAAACAGAATACGGTGAGTTCCACAATCAGGTTAGATTAGCAACAATTTGAAAGCTAATGTAAAAATAGATTCACAAAAGCCATGAAATGACATAGAAATATACACTAAATATTGCATACAGACTATGAGTATGTGTCACTACCGCCGCCATATTTGTACAGTGCTCCCAGGACAAATGTCATTCAACCGCACTAGTCAAGACCAAAGCCAATCTTAAGATGCTGGACTTTTGCAATGCGTACGGGTGTTGTAACGAGCAAACAAAGAAAACAAAGCATAAAGGCATAACATTTTATAGGTAAGATTTAATTTTTTACGATTTTGTATGTTACAAACTTTTGTGCTAAACAAGTAACGTTATTGATGATAGTACAGTCACTTACTGCAGTGACCATAAGGCTAAGTAGCACCAACTTGCACTAAATATTAGACTTATGCTAGTTTTGTTGAATAAAATCAGCAAACAATGTAAATGAAATACAACAACAAGATGCTGCGATGCCAGAAACTTGTATTTTTGTCGGCTAAGTGAAGTACTGGCTAATTTTTGAAATAACTTATAAGGGTGCCTGATAACATAACAGTGCCTGTGCCTCAATGTGCATACTTTCCACCCTAAATTATTGAATATTACAAATGTTATATACCATTTAGATCAGAAAGGTGGATGTACACATTGAGACGCAAGGATATCAATGGTTCACACGAATCGTTCATAACGAAGATTCATTCACAAACGAGTCGCTGCCTCCGTTAGAAATAGAAGTGAAAGCGAGAGAGGGGGTGAGTTTCAGGATATGGATTAGATCAAATTTAACAGGAAGAGAGGATAATACATTTCCATGCACACAAACATATGCTCTTTGTCTGCAATGCCCGTGTGGTCACTTAATCATTGACGTAACAGAGTGATGTAAAATTATAATTTTTGTCATTTAAAAAAATATTTGCATACTGATCACCGGAAAACCTCCTGATCATAGATATATGTATATATGTTTATATATCTATGGCTCCGGATGGCCAGTCCTCCACTGCACCTTCCCACATTCATTTCAAAGGAGCGCTACCCTGTACCAAAATGGCGGCTCTATTGACGCATTCCTTTCACGAGACAACAATAGTACAATAATGTAAATATCTATGATGAAATTCAATAGCAGCACAATGTTGATAGTATGTTCGCATTGATAGTAAAGATGAGACACATTCAGTGATGTAAGACCTGACTCTGTGGCAGCAGAGCAAACCACTATTTAGAACACTTGTCTGTCTTACCAACTCCATCCCAGCAATAGCACTAGTTGTGAAAAGCACCTGGTTCATGCTGGTCGAAAATGTGTAAATGAGAGCTTGCGTCTGTGTGTCTTACCCAGGTATTCCCCCCGACTCCAGTTTGTTGGCTATGTCCACATCCCAAGACCAGACATCAAACTGCCATTTCCGCAAACCAAGAACTCCGCACAGAACCGAGCCAGAGTGGATGCCAATGCGCATGTCTATGTCATGTTTTGTACGAGACCGCACATATCTGGGCATACAACAAACAGAAAAAAGGTCAGAATGGATGGTTAGCTGCAGTTCTCTAATGGTGTCCCTAAACAACTGTAGAGTAGACTTACAATGGCACAACAACACTGGGTTTATAAGGGAGTTTAAATACACATCATACTATTACTCTGGACCGGAGTAACAGGCAGAAGTAAGTGGCTGTTTATAAAATAGTGGAATCGAGGTCATACTGTCACTGCTGTGTGTGTGTGTGTTGAGCGGCAGTGTGAGTGCTGTGATATCTGACTGTTAGTGCAGCACACACACACACACACCCCTGCTCAACAAGAGCCTCTCATCTGCTATCTAGCCTCTATTAAGGGTCAACAGGACTCGTCCACAGGCCTCTCTCTCTCTCTGTCAGTCACTATCTGACTATGGGCATACCATAGACATAAAATAAATAAAATAAAGCTGTTATACTTGTTATAAACTAACCCAAATGTTTCCCATGACATGAGGTAGATATTAATGCAAAGTCTCATTTTGTGCATCTCTTTGCCCAATTTAGCAACCTATAGGAAAAACATAACAAATGAGATACTTTTAAAGGAATAGTCCAGCCAAAAGTTCATTAACTTGAACTCTTGTTATCAACAATCTGGATGACTTTTGTCAGCCCACATGAAAAATACTATAGTAATTTATAGTAAATACTACATACTGCTTTTGAACTATACTATAGTGTACTAACTGACAAAAGTTTAGTCACCTATCCAAGTTTTAAGAACAACAAATAATATCTTGACTTCTAGTTGATCATTTGGTATCAGACTTGTGGCTTATATGAAAGGCAAAGGCCTCTAGATTACGCTTATTTTACCAAAATAAAATATGATCATGCCTTGATTTTTAATTATTTAACTAGGATAGTAAGGTCTGACTTTCCTTAGACAAAAAAAGTCTTGTCACTCAACAGAAATAATGTACAGTATGGAATATAAAGTCATGGTGCAGTGGAAAAAGACTTAATATTGTGTATGACTCTCATGAGCTTGGATGACTGCATCCATACATCTCTGCAATGACTCAAATAACTTATAAATAAAGTCATCTGGAATGGTAAAGTAAGCGTTCTTGCAGTACTCTCAGAGTTTATCAACATTCTTTGGATTCATCTTCAGTGTCTCCTCCTTCATCTTACCCCAGACATGCTCAATCATGTTCATGTCTAGTGACTGGGCTGGTCAATCCTGGAGCACATTGACCTTCTTTGTTTTCAGGAACTTTAATGTGGAGGCTGAAGTATGAGAAGGAGCGCTATCCTGCTGAAGAAGTTGCCCTCTCCTGTGGTTTGTAATGTAATGGGCAGCACAAATGTCTTGATACCTCAGGCTGTTGGTGTTGCCATCCACTCTGCAGATCTCTTACACGCCCCCATACTGTATGTAACCCCAAACCATGATTTTCCTTCACCAAACTTGACTGATTTCAGTGAAAATCTTGGATCCATGTAGGTTCCAGTAGGTCTTCTGCAGTATTTGTGATGATTGGGATGCAGTTCAACAGATGATCCATCAGAAAAATCTACCATCTGCCACTTTTCCAAATGATCAACTAGAAGTCAAGTTATTATTTGTTGCTCTTACAACTGGGATTGACGACAAGACTTTAGATAAGACTGTATATATTACAGTATTTACAATACTTTGTTAATGAATGCTACAGCATACTATAGTATTAACTATAGTGAACTGCAGTAATACTGTAGTACACTTTAGTTTTTACTACAGTAAACTGCGGTGTATTGTAGTATGTAGTTGTAGAAAACGTAGTTACTATAGTTGTTGTATTACCACAACAGATTAATTCAAATACTTTACTGTAGTTAAGTTCAAAAAACACTGTAATATTTACTTTAAATTACTATTTGTTTCATGTGGGAGTGGAAAATAAAATAATGACATGACTTACATAATACAATCAAAAGCAACTTATTTAATGCAATTATCATCAAGCAAGTGTAACATATGCAAATTCGCACCCATTTTGAAGTCTATGTATTAAAGGTTGATATAGTAGTTTATTTGCAACAAAACCTCCTGAACATTCAAAAGCAGTGTGGCTAAATGCACTTGCTGTGTGTCTGCATGTGTGGTAGTGCTTATCAGTTGAGTGAAGATGTTAGAAAACGTGTAAATAAAGTCAAACAGTGCCAGGAATTTGCTTGGCAGACACACAAATGAATATCTGCTGCAAAGAGAAACATTTCCAACAGTGGCATAATTAAACGGTATTGAAAACGTGGGGTTTGGTCAGCTTGTTTGTTGCCCACCATAGTGTGGATGGCAGTGTTTACAAGTTATTCAAATAAACACTTAGGCCCAGATCACCCAGAATGTGCGTTTTAGGTCTTTTAGTTTGACTTTATAAAAGAGAAGTGCACAGCATTTTTTGTGTTGCTACTCTGTAAAAAATATCCGTAAATGAGCAGTTTTCCGTATTTTGATTCATGCTTATTTTATTTTAATTAAATTTTTCCACAGTTTATTTATGTTTTTGAATTGCATTATGGGACCTTGACCTTTTTTCCAACAATTTTTAACCTTAAAAAGTTGATTTTTATTAACATTTTTAATCATTTAAAGTGATATATTGTCTTGGCGTTGTATATTACGGTACAAAAAACTTGTAATAAACTGCCAGTATATCTATTATTTTACAGACTTATTTCTTAATAAGTTATTTATTATACATTATATTATTACAAACTATTAAAATCACTTTGTTGATCTGTAGAGTTGAATTTATTAACATCAAAAGCAGAGATCAAGGTCCCATAATGCAATTCACAACCGTAAATAAACATAAAACACTTGTGAATCACAAAATACGGAAACTGTTAATTTACAGATATTTTTTACAGTGTATGCAACCATTAAATAAGCTGCCTTGTCACTTTGTAAACATTGTCATATTAGCAGAAATTTCAAGAACATTGACAAATAAGCCAGCACAAGTTTCTCTTGCTTCAGTGAAGTCTCCAGAAGTTCAGAGCAACTGTAAACTTCCTTCAACACAACGGAAAACCTGCCTCTTCATTCTTTCCATAGGACTATAGAAAAGAAAGTGAATAACGTAACTAACTTTTTTAACTGCAGGCACTCAGAGCACTCCTGTGAAAATGCAAGGCAAAGCAGGCAGATGAACAGCACTCAAAGCTCAATGCCAATGAACAACAATTTTTAAAAAGGTGCCTCTCAATGTAAAAAAATAAAAAGTTTTCTGTGTGATCGGGGCCTTACACAGCAAATTACACCAGAGTTGATACAATCAAACCAAACCTCCCCAGTGTGAACACACCCTATTCACCCTATTGGTCCCACTTTGTATTGAGTGGCCTTAATTAATATGTACTTACACTGAAATTAATCACAATCTACTTATTGTGTAAATACATGCTTTTACATGAAATACCTGCTTTGTAATTACATCTATAATTAATTTCTGTAATTACATTTATTACACCCTTAAGTCGAACCATACCACAAAAGCTGTCCCTAACCCTACCCGTATCCCACCTCGAGAGCACCAGAAGTGTTCTCAGAAACATTATGAACACAGTAAGTACACTGTATTTATTTTTTGATTCAAGTAAATAGTCCACCTAATATAAAGTGGTATCACCCTATTCGCTCCAGTGGACTGTTCAACACTTTGTTTATCAGTGAGTCAGTGAGTTGAACTTTAGAATCTGAATCATTCAGTCTAGCTTTATGAACTGGATCAGCCAATTCATTGACAATAAGTCACCAAACAGACGTTATATCTGTCAATAAGGACCGCTACAATATGGTGAATGCCATCTTCTGTAAAAATAAATGAATTATGACTTATAATAATAGTGTGAGTTCAGAAGATTTACATGAATCACTTTTAAGATATTTATATGAATGATTTGAGGCCTAAAGTGATAGTTCACTCAAAAATGACAATATCCTCACCATCCTCACCAACGCTAACACATTACTAAATGATTATAAACTTTTATGAACTTCTTTCTTTCATTTGAACACAAAACAAGATACTTCGAAGAACGTTGGGGGGAAAAACCCACTGACATCCATAGTAAAAACCAAAAATACAATGAAAGTCTTTTCCCCAACATTCTTCAGTATTTCTTCCTTTGTTTCAACAGAAGAAAGAAACTCAAACAGGTTGATGAGTAAATAATGAAAGAATTAAAACTTTTGAGTGAACTATCCCTTTAAATGACCAACACTAATAACCTGAAAGAAATTCTTATGTTCCATGTAAAGAAAAAGAAAATCTATGGAAGGACACGAACATGTTTGCTGTCCTCATAATTGTCGCCTTCAGCTTGCTCATAGTTGGGAAAGGCACTTAACATTCATTAATATAATTGATTTAATGTCACTGAACTTGCTAAACAGCACTTGAACTTGTTTGATAATGAATGGACTGAACTGAATCAAAAATGAACTGACAGGAGCTGAATAATGACACTTGTCTTGCTGGAGTTCCTTGTTGTGTGATTTAGCCTTATTTCTGATTCTGTTGCTTTCTTTTTTATACTTTTTTTATAGGTACTTTGAAAATCTCTTGACGTGACTTGAATTAGTTTAGTAAATTATGTCAATTTTTGTAAAGTCTTTGGCCTTCTAGTCTAGACTATATAATCCATAATAATTTTATAAATATATACCTCATCAATAGGCCCCCACAGAATCTGTACCCACATAAATCTGCATATCTTTTAGCCCATAATTGAGTCTATTTGTTTTCCTATGTAAATGTGTGCAAATATGTTTATTCAGTTTTTATATAAATTTTTATTAATTTTATTGAATAATAAGTAACTGTTTATATAATTTATGTACAATACAGTTCATAAAGTAATATTTTCTGCTTTTTAGTGGATGTATTATATGAGAGACTTACTTTGTTTACACTGTAAACAATGTTGGGTTCCACACAATTGCTTCATGTTGTCCCAAAACAAATAGATTAAGTTAACTTAATTATTTTTACAAATTTAAGTGGATTGAATTAAGTTGTCCTCCAAAAAAAAACCCTCAAGAATTGTGTTGATTCAGTTAATTTTAAATAGGTAGTTTGAACAAGCAGCAAAAATATATTTTTTTAGTGTACGAAACAAGTGGTTCTAATTGGGTTTGCATTGTAACCCTTAAAATAGAAGTGAAAAAAGTATTATATTTGAGTTAAATGTTACGTTTTTAGTTACTAGAGTCTTTAAATCATTCTGCATAAATCCACAGATTTTTTTTTACTAATTTCTGCGGATAAATAGCAAAATATGTCCTCCGATTCTGTCTGACCCTGCTCATTTGTGACTTTCTAAACAAATCTAGCTTTATTCCAGTGGGTTTGGATATGTAAAAATGCATCTGTGAATTCAAGTTAGTGATATCTAGCAGTTTAAAGCATGATTTGTTTTCCCATTACCTGATGGTTTTGATCATGCTGAGGCCCATCTCGACGCAGCAGTGAGCATGATCCGGCCGAGGCTCGGGAAGGCCAGAAACACAATAATAACAATCCCCCAGTATCTTGATCCTCAGACAATGATGCTCCTGAGGGGAAAAGAAGAAAGACATTCACAGAATGACTAAATCAATCCCAATAAAACCCATTTTGTTTATTCATAAAGTCAGATCCACTTAAAGGGATGGTTCACCTAAAAATGAAAGTTCTGTCATCATTTACTCACCCTTGACTTTTTCAAAACCGGGTGTTTGTTCTGAACACAGAAGAACACTTTTGCAGAACACTGGAAACCTGTAACCATTGGCATCCATAGTATGTGTTTTTCCTACTATGATAGTCAATGGTAACAAGTTTCATGTTCAACATGTTCAACAGAATAAAAAAACAAAAACCTCAAACTGGTTTCCATAAGTGAAGGGTGAGTAGGGAAGAGCATAGATGAAAGTACCATTTTTCATTTAAAAAAATATTTTAAAAGACAATATTATATACGCAAATAAATTTAGTTTGCTCCCAAGTGTGGTGCATCAATATCAGGTGGTATTTTGTACAATTGTCCAACAACTTCAAAGTTGAAAATATTTACATTTTAAGCACAAATTGCACATTGTTACATTTAACCCTGTCAGTAGGGACAAACGTATATGCTAGACAAATAATAAATAAACAATATATGCTAGATTTACTGGCTTTTTTCTTGTATATATATATATATACTTCAAACATATTTGGTCCTTTATTGTTGCAAAAACTGTTAATTGATTTTATTTTCATTTTAAATTTCCGTTCCATCAAATGTTTCAAAAATTCATTTTCAGTACAAAATGTAATTATGTAAATACTTTTTAATATTGGCAATATGCATTAATTTGATAAAGCATCTAAATGGAAACACTGCAAACTCATATGTGGATATGAAAAATGGCTATTAGCAGTGGTATAAAAATAACAGTGTTTCTTTCATTCTGACAGCAATTCTTGCCATTTATACCCGATTTACTGTTATACTGGAAAACCTCAGACAATGCAAACTTAAGGATGTGTTATAGCAGTAAATAACCTGTAGATTGATCATTACTTTGACACACGAAAAGAGAAAGACAACTTGCAATTACACTGTAAAAATAATCTGTAAAATTGATGGTAATAAAACAGCAGCAATTTTACTGTTAAAAATACAGCATGTAATATAATAATACATTTTAAAATATTATGGTAAATTACCGTGATTCATTATTTATTGTCATACACCAATGTTTTGTTGTACTAACATCTACACAATGTAGCTTTGTCACACAGACAAAAACACAACCATGAGGTGGAGATAAGAAAGTCATAATGAACCAAAACTCATCACAAACAACTTTTCCCACAAGCAAAGACACATACTAATATATAGAAGGTGCTCAGTGTCATTCACACAACTATTAAACACCATCATGATAAGATATAAATTAAAGTAACGCAATAAACATTACTTATCAACATTAGATGTAACTTAAAACTCATACGTACATAACTCATGAGACAAAAAAAAGTAATGTCAACAAAAAAAGAAGAGTTGAAGTGTCATGCATGGAATTCTGGAAAATAGGGAATTTATGGTCATCTACCATATATAGTAAGAAATCCTACTTTTAAACAAGTTACAGAGTTTTACTATAGCATTTTTACTGCTTTTTACCATTGAAATCACTGGCATTTTTACAGTGTGGGAAAAAAGTTCCTCTACATTTACTTTCTGCACTTGAAAACTGCAATCTTGACCTAACCATGAAATCACGTGATATTTGCCAGCTGAATGTGCTGTTATAGCTTAGAAAGCAAATGTTGTCAGAGCTTTGAAAAAAACACTTTGTTACTTTCAACTCGCGTCACTTTCATCCCTGCTCTCCCCTAGATTATGCCAGAATTTTAATGTTTCAGTGAACTATCGCTTTAAATTAGCAACTTATACAGCACGTGCACATGTCCGCGCCATATTGGGGTTTGAGCATTTATAACTGCAATCAGCCTGTAATTTCCATTCAAGCGTTATCTGTGTTAGTTATCTCTCAGGCTGCCAGGTTTTTGTGTAGAGCTCAGAGAGGGTGGTAATTATAAAGCTGCCACTCACTCATTCGGCCTCTCTGAGATCCATTACTCATGCCTACTGCCGTATTAACGTCTTTTCACAGCTCAGTAAATGGCTGTATGGAAACAAAAAACCGTTATGCCCATAACAGGCATTTGTCAGACGCTAAAAACACCACCTACAGCTTTGATTAGCTGCGGACTCATTCGTGATAACATGTTTGAAGCACTAGTGCTAATCTGCAGGCTAAATGCTGCAGACTAAGTGAATGCCATTTACATAATCAATACCAAACTTTGGGCAAATTTAATGGATACAAACATAGAGACCAGCATTAAATGAAGTGTAATAACACACTCAAACATACTTTAAACGTGAATGTAATAGCGTGATGCTAAAAAAGAGCACATTAAATGAAACTTCCTGCAAAATAACAGCTTTTATTTTGACACACACTAATGTTTCAGATCAGCAAACTATATTAGTCACATATTAAAGATAACACAAGATAACACAGATTATGCAGTTTAGAAATTAAGGTTTTTATTATTAAGGGAAAACTAAATATAAAACTACTTGGTCCTGTGTAAATAAATATTTGCCCCCTAAACCTAATAACTGGGCCACCCTTAGAAGAACTTAGCAAGAACTGCAATAAAGAATGTTCAATAACCTGCAATGAGTCTGTTACAGAGCTGTGAAGAAACTATGGCTCACTCATCTTTGCGGATTGTTGTAATTCAGCCACATCGGAGGGTTTTTCAGCATAAACCACCCTTTTAAGGTCATGCCAAGGCATCTCAATTGGATTCAGGTCAGGACTTTGACTATGCCACTCCAAATTCTTCATTTTGTTTTTCTTTCAGCCATTCGGAAGTGGACTTGCTGGTGTGCTTTGGATCATTGTCCTGCTGCAGAACCCAGGTTTGCTTCAGCTTGAGGTCACTAACAGGTGGCCGGACATTCTCCTTTAGGATATTTTGGTACACAGCAGAATTCATGGTTCCATTAATCACAGAAAGCCTTCCAGGTCATGAAGCAACAA
>CAIGQW010014580.1:0-12978 GCA_903798125.1 Danio choprae | reverse complement strand
TGCGTAAAACATATGCTGGATAAGTTGGCGGTTCATTCCGCTGTGGCGACCCCAGATTAATAAAGGGACTAAGCCGAAATGAAAATGAATGAATGAATAATACACTGAATGATGAATGGGGCGACACGGTCAGTGGTTAGTACTGTCGCGGGTTTCCTCCGGGTGCTCAGGTTTCCCCCACAATCCAAAGATATGCGCTATAGGTGTAGTGAATAAACTAAATTGGCTGTAGTGTATGTGTGTGAATGTGAGAGTATATGGATGTTTCCCAGTACTGGGTTGCAGCTGGAAGGGCACCTGCTGTGTAAAACATATGCTGGAATAGTTGGCGGTTCATTCCGCTGTGGCAACCCCTGATGAATAACGAGACTAAGCTGAAGAAAATGAATGAATGAATGAACATAATTTCACCAATATTCACTGTAAAAAATGCAGGGTTCCGCACAATTCATTCATGTTGTCCCAACGCAAATCAATTAAGTTGACTTAACAAATTTAAGTGGATTGAACATTTAGTTAAGTAGATCTAAATCTAAAAGAATTGTGTTGTTTTAGCTCATTTTAAATAAGTAGTTTGAACAAGCAGCAAAAGAATTTTTGTATTTTTACTACAATAAAAATATTTATTATTAAAATGATATAATATAATTATATATAATATAAATTCTATAATATACAAAATAATAAAGTAGACACTTGTATCGTAGTTTAAACATATATTACACATTTAATCTTATTTTGTATGATTTCTATGTACATAAAATAACTTTTCAAAATTATTTTCTTCGACCCAAATAAATATGTGTTATGTAATATATATATTTTTTCTGAATTGTTTATATTTTACATTGTTGCATGAGCTGCACGTTCAGCATTTTGGTGTTTTAAAATACTTTTTTGTCAGCAGATTCTGACTTCAGTTTCCAATTTTAAAGAAAAAAACTGCTTGGTTGTGCATATCTCCATTCTTGGATGCCTTTGGCACAGTTGGTGAGTGTGTAGTGTCATGGAGGCATGAAATGGGCATGACGGCACTGTTGCACAGGTAGCTGAGCCGAAAAACCAGCTGCAGACGTTTATATTTAGCCAGAGTGAAAACTCTCAGCCCAGACATTACCAAACAATACGGTCAACAACACCCCAATCCCATGCGGCACATCACCGTGGGCCTTGTTTATCATAAAAACATCTCATTAGAGAATCAGAGACCCTTAGAGAATTGTCATTTTTCTGTTTTTGAGACTGAGCAGCTGCCTCAATGAAAGCAAAGCCCTTAACTACACTGTAAACAAATGCAGGGTCCCACACATTTCATTCAGGTTTCATTCAAGTTAACTCAACCAATTTAAGTGGATTGAACATAAAACAATTAAGTTGCCCCGAAAATCCTCAAGAATTGTGTCATTTAAGCTCATTTTACATAAGTAGTTTGATATAGAACTACACTGGAGCTACAGGATTGTATTTAATCACAGTATTTATATGGAATTTATGTTATTTATGCAAAAACAGTTTTGTTTCTTGTTTCTAGTCCAAATAACTACAGTACATTTCAAAGCAAACGCAATATTATTCTAATTACCCCACTGGCAGATCATTTTGCTTATTTTAAAGATAAACTTTGACTTATTTCTTCTGACGGTGAAAACTAAACAATATTTTTACTTGATCTAAGAATTTGGACTAGAAACGAGACAAAACAAAGGAAGAAAAGCATATTTTGCATTGTGATTATTCAATTTCTGTACCTAAACAATGTTAGACTCCCCAGAAAACAGTCGAATAGTGCTATTCTATCTTGTAAAACTATTCATATTGGAATATTTATCGCAGAAAATATTGCAATATCAGATTTTTCCAATATTGTGCAGCCCTAGTTTGAACAATCAGCAGAATATTTATTTAGATTATAGGGCTGCACTATATATATCGTTTCAGGATCAATATTGCGATGTGCCAATCTGCAATAATCTCATCACAGGATCTGCAATGTCATGTTGAGATTAATATAACGTGAGCTAGTCTAATAGGTTCTAATAGTGTGAATTATTTTTATTGAGATGTGTTTTTTTAAGGCTTGTGACTAAGATTTTGAATTAATTTAAACCATTTAGACACAAGAAATTATTCAGAGTTTAATTATTCATACAATGAAGACTATATGTTTATTTTTACATTTGATTATTGAGTTTCAATACAATATTGTGCTCAATGCTGTTCGACTCCACCACAAATGATGAAGGGCTTTTTTTTTTATCTTTGTTTTATTGTTTTCTTCTTTTTTGCATATTTTTGTATAATTTTATATATTTTATTCAGATGCATTTGCCTACAAATTCATCCCAATCGATGGAAAATTACACTGTAAAAAGTGATTATTTTGTTTTACTTAAAAATGTGTGTAAACCAAACGCTTTTAAAGCTGACTTTACTTAAAAAAGTGATGTAATGTACTTCACGGCCGGGAAGAAGGAGGCGGAGAACCGACGAATCTTAAAAAAAGATATTTATTGATAAATAAAGCTCCTTACGGAGACTGCCGTCTAAACCAAAACAAACAAAACATAACTGTCCAGGCCTGGACCTCTCTCAGCTTCCTCTGCCATCGTTCCTCCTCTTATAGTCCAAAGCTCCTTCCGTGGGATTCGAGGCCGGTGTGCGCTGCAGGTGTATTCACTTGCGCCACGGCCTCATTCCGTTCCCATGGCTCTCGGCCCCGCCCCCTCACCACAAGTGAGTAAAGACATCGCCTTAAAATTATTAAGTAAATTAATTATGCGCATAATTATAAAATTAAGTTAACTCAAATAAATTGTTCCAAGTAACAATGGATTTACTTACCTTTTTAAACGTAACTAATCACTTTTAAGTCATCTTGTGAACTTGTGTCCATATAGCTATGTGTAAAGCAGAAAAACTAAAATTCGCAATGTTGTTTTTTTTCCCAATATTCTGCAACTCTACTCTTAACACAATCAGCAGAATCAATACCACTGTTTTATTAAACCAAGCAAACCATTTTGTCTTTGGATTTCTTCCAGAAGATCTCTCTATGTGTTTTATTAACATATTGAGTTGGCTAATTCGGTCCAGTAAATTTTGGCTGCTAATAAGCGTCCGTGGATGAGCCCGTCCTCTGCAGAGGTCAAGGATAACAAACCAGTAAACCCAAAGTGAAACGGCTCGGGGAATACATCGCTGTTAATCAGACAGCTGTAAAATAGCATCATTTAGGTCAGTGGCTGAGTTTCGAATTTGCTCTGATGGCTTAAGCTTTGAATTAGTCGAAGTTACCGCTTTATCATCGCATGCCTTCTCTGTAAATAGCTCCAGTGATGTTAAAGGTCAAGCAAAAGTCAAGCTGGAGTCAGTTCATTAACCAAATCGATCTAATGTCTGTATTTATGACTTTAGATGACTAGTACTAGTGCTTATATGCTCCTAAACCGATCCTACTTAGCAAGGCCAAGCTAAAATTATCCTTTGTCGGATGGAATTCCTCAAGTAGTATTAAAACGCTGATAATTTGACGCTGAGGCCGTGAGCCTTAATGACTGGCTTTTGATGTGCTAGACTTTAATTTTGACAGGGTCTTTTTTTATTAAAGAGTTCAGACTCGCTGCAGGCTCTGCTTCGCTCTTCCTGTCTGGCTTTGACAACCATGGGGACCACCTGCTTAAAGACGTAAATCCCTGATCAATCCCACACCGCTTTGAGCAGGCCTGCCGAAAACAGAGCTGACACCCGCACCCTTCTTAAATGCAATGCTCCTGGCAGCGACTGCTTATGCACCGACTTGATTGGTTTAGAGAATCTCTCTCTCTAACAGCACAATTTAAGCTCATGAGGACTGTCATGACTGACCCAGGAAATAATTAAATATAGGAAAACCTTTTTGTTGTTACTGTTGACCCAAAATTTGTCATTGAACAATCTGCGGAAGGCTTTTGAACATTATTATTATTATTATTATTATTATTATTATTATTATTATTAATTTATTTTATTTATTTACTACTTTTCAGTTTTTATATGAATTTATTGTTGTAAAAACCAGCAGTGGACAATATTACTCCAGTAAAAATGTTAAGTGATCCTTTCAATTTTTATTTGAAAGTACAGTGGTATATGAGTTTGTATTTAAATATTAAAAGGGAAAAGGTCTGATTGATAAATTTGTATTTATTTATTTATTTATTTGGCAAGAAAACTATTTATTACCAAAACACATTATACACTCCTGTGTCACGATCACCGGCGATCCACTCCTGACAGATCGTCAACTACAAATGCCACATTAACGAACTACAAATCCCATCATGCCAAATTACACTCACCAGCTGCTGATCACTGCTGATGAGCCACACACAGGTGAAACTTGTGATGGCTGGTCATTCAGAGTAATTATACTCCAGTTCAGGGCTGAGTCTTTGTATGTACGTCCTGGCGTTTCTTTGTTTTTGCCTGTTGTGTTTTGACCTTATCCTTGGTATTGTTAGATTCTGTTTTGCCCCCTATTTTGACTTTATGCCTGTTTTTTGACTACGATTTGGATTGTCCATATGCACCAGCTACTCCTGTATTGACCTTTGCTTGCCTGTATGATTAATCTTATTAAACCAGCATTTGGATCCTTACCTCTGTAGTCCTCAACTCACTCATATATGTGACATCCTGTTGCTAAATGCAAACAAGTACATATAACCAAAAATACCATACAGCCTTGTACAGTGCTCGGCATATATAAGTACACCCCCCACAAATCTCTCATTTAAATTAATAATTTCAATAGGATGCTTTACAATATTATATTTGTGCGTATACATTAGTCAGTACTGAAGGCAAATCTGGCGCTAATCTAACAAAATAACTTACAATAATTGTTCAAAAATGAGTGGGACAAATATTAAATAACATTTCAAAAATAGCAAAAATCGAGAGAAACAAAAAATATAGACAATTTTGTTGAAATGTTGGAGTTTGTAATTTTTTTTGCAATATTTTGCACTAATTTAAATGCATTATCTTTCCATTTCTAAAGATGTTCTGTGACTAAAATATTATTTTAATAAATATATCTGTTTAATAAATCTGTGTTGTTCAAATGCACCAATATATATTACCCATATTCACTGAGAAATGGATAAAAATGGTAATTTTCAAAATTGGGTGAACACATATATATGCTGAGCACTGTATATAAAAATGTTAGGACAAAAAAAAATGTCTAGTTATATTTAGTATGTGCTATGGTATCAGAGAATCTTTATGAACATTAATTTGCCTTATCGTCACACAATTTTTATTCTTGATTAGGTGGTAGCACACAAATCATTTTAAATCAGTTATTATGTGAATCATTGAATGACAAAAACCCACTCTATTTGCATTGAAATGACTGAATCAATAATCGAGACTGACCAGGTCATTAGAATTAGTGAATGGTTAACTGGAGACACACTGTGATCAGATCGCTTAAGGGTCTCACATATTGAGTTCTCAAAAAAACAACAGAAAAGTGAATTCTGTACCATAGAAACGACAAAAGAGTTCAACATAATGAAACCTGCTTTCAGGAGAGGCTTTTAAGGACAAAGAAAAAAGGTCACCAACCAGAGCTTGTGCTCCAGAGTAAACCCATTCACTATCACACCATTGTGTTTTTACATGAATAAGCAGCACAAATGTAGTTTGATGATTATACTGATTATTGTTGTCTGTTTCACCTTCAGATCACCACTCTAAGATATTCTGAGAGCCTTCGTTGACGTAAATGCGCGTCATTATGTTTTCAAATTAAATATTGTTCTCATATTTGCTGATTTTCAGTGCAGAAAACAGCACCTCAAAGGTTCCTTCATAAGTTATATAAAATGATTGTATATTCAGGGAAGAAACATGAACAACATATACTGTATATAGTTAGTTCTAGATATTGCAATAGTTCTCCGTCATTATTTTCTTACACAACTGGTGATCAGATTGATCATTTATTAAAAGTACTGCATCAAATAGCCTGTTTTATGTTTTTTCTTACATAACCGCTGCTCATACTGATGATTTCTTAAAAGAGAAATGGCCAAATGTGTCTATAAAATAGTAACTGGCATTAACATTTCATTTATTTAGAAGTTATCAACTTACCAATAACCATTAACTAGTTGTGTCAGTGTTAATTGTTTTATTAACTATTATACACAACATTGGGCCCCACGGTGGCGCAGCGGGTATCACAATCGCCTCACAGCAAGAAGGTCGCTGGTTCGAGCCTCAGCTGGGTCAGTTGGCATTTCTGTGTGGAGTTTGCATGTTTTCCCCGTGTTGGCGTGGGTTTCCTCCGGGTGCTCCGGTTTCCCCCACAAGTCCAAAGACATGCGGTATAGGTGAATTGGGTAAGCTAAAATTGTCCATAGTGTGTGTGTGTGGATGTTTCCCAATGATGGGTTGCAGCTGGAAGGGCATCCGCTAAAACATATGCTGGATAAGTTGTCGGTTCATTCCGCTGTGGTGACCCCAGATTAATAAAGGGACTAAGCCGAAATGAAAATGAATAAATGAATGAATGAATACACTACCTGACTGAAGTCTTGTGGTTGATCCCAGTTGTAAGAGCAACAAATAGTAACTTGACTTCCAGTTGATCATTTGGAAAAGTGGCAGAAGGTAGATTTTTCAGATGAATCATCTGTTGATCTGCATCCCAATCATCACAAATACTGCAGAAGACCTACTGGAACCCGCATGGACCAAATCAGTCAAGTTTGGTGAAGGAAAAATAATAGTTTGGGGTTACATTCAGTATGGGGGCGTATGAGAGATCTGCAGAGTGGATGGCAACATCGACATCCTGAGGTATCAAGACATTTGTGCTGCCCATTACATTACAAACCACAGGAGAGGGCAAATTCTTCAGCAGGATAGCGCTCCTTCTCATACTTCAGCCTCCACATCAAAGTTCCTGAAAGCAAAGAAGGTCAAGGTGCTCCAGGATTGGCCAGCCCAGTCACCAGACATAAACATTATTGAGCATATCTGGGGTAAGATGAGGGAGGAGGCATTGAATATGAATCCAAAGAATATTGATGAACTCTGGGAGTCCTGCAATAACTTATTAATAAGTTATTTGAGTCATTGCAGAGATGTATGGATGCAGTCCTACTTTCTGTTAAGTGACGAGACTTTTTGTCTCAGCAAAGTCAGACCTTACTGTTCTAATTAAATAATTAAAAATCAAGGCATGATTATATTCTATTTTGGTAAAAAAAGCGTAATCTACAGACATTTGCCTTTTCATAAAAGCCACTTCTGATACCAAATGATCAGCTAGAAGTCAAGTTATGATTTGTTGTTCCTAAAACGTGGATAGGCAACAAATATTTTGTCATGTAGTGACAATAGTATGTCAATTAGTTGTAGTAAAAGATGGGACTGCAATCAAATCTTTTGAGTTAATTCATAAACTGCTTTTTTTTGTAATTGCAGACATTTTCATGGTCAAAATGAAAGGAATCTGAAAGTATAAGAGCATAACAGGACCCTTTTAAACAGTATGTAGTTCCTCTGAATTCAATTCCTGTGTGTAACTGTCACTGAGGTGATGGAGGAACGCCATTTATAACATGAGTACAGCAATTGACTGCAGCAGTGACCATATTGGATGATCTCAAATGGGAGCTCTGCCAGAACCAGAACAGCGAGGTGAATATCAAAGGAGACTGCAGCAGTGAGCTCATCCAGGGTTCAAAAGTACAGCTGATACCCAGAGAGTTTCATCTTCTACAGATTCAAGTTCTCAGATTTAGCCACTCTCCAGAGTAGGCATGGGTCGGTCTAAGATTCTGACGGTATGATAACCTTGGATAAAAATATCGCGATTTACGATATGGTGATGACTGCTCTAAAATATGTTCTTTTTAAATGTCTGGGTAAAAAACAACATCTTTTTGTTTTGTTTAATCATTAAAACATGAAGATTTTCACATGTTAATTAGGCCTACTACTTATAAAATATCGATTGAAATTTCTGTGACTTTTTGTGTAGGATACCAATAAGAATCCAATTGTTAACATTAGTAATTTAACTAAACTCATGATAAAAGCTACAATGCTTTTATTAATCCTAGGTGATGTAAATTTCTTAGTTAATGCCAAATAGCTCATTAAAATCATAGTTGTAATCTATTTGCAATTCGTAATCTTTCATTAAATTGAGTTAACTAATAAAATTCAGTTGTATTTTTAATTCAAATTACTTTAGTTATTGTAATCTGTCTTTTTTTTCACTGTTGATTTTACTGCATTCACTAACGTGTACTAATGGGATTTCATTGTAAAGTGTAACCTATACTATATAATAATTTAGCAATTTAATTTGGTTGAAACATTTGTTTACTTTGAACGTGTATTAAACCAATACACTAAGTATTTTTATTGTTATAGATGACAATATGTGTATTGACAAGATGATAATACCGTATATTGTGATAAAAGCTTCAGCAATTAATCACTACAAGAAACATTGATACCGTCATAAGCCTAGTCCAGAAGTTAGTTTCAAATTTCTCAGCGTTTCTTATAGAAAGTGTTAGTTACCAAGTCAGCTCAGCAACATGTATTTGTGGAGTGTGTAATTTCTTAACCAACCGCCACAAGAAGCAGAACTGCAATTGGGTCTATAAGCATCTGTGATGATAATCATTTAGAAATTTGGTCTTAAATTGCACAGTCGAACTGATGGAGACAATTTGGTGAGGATAATTTATTGTGTGGTTCTGCTCCACCTTCTGTATGCCTTTTGTTTGCTCAAACAGGTAGTCCTGACACCCTTTTTGAGCCATAAGTTGACATGTTGGACCACTGAAACAAACAAGCAAAGTTTTCAAAGGTTTACCAAGCCGCAGTGTGTGCACTCTTCTGGGAAGTTGGTCTACACACCGTTTGCTTCTTGCCAGGGGCGTCATCTACCTGTTTTTTTTGAGCAGGGGCACCAGTGGCTCACTAGCTGCCCTAGGCAAGATAGAACATGACCAAAGAGAAGACAAAACTTTTTAACAAGTTCGTAGTTCTGAAAACATGTAGCCCGTTTGGTCAGTGTCACCGTTTACTTTCATTGTGGGACTCGCATGTCAGTCTGATTGACACTGGAGAAAAAATGTTCTGACAAGGTTAAATGACAGAATGTTGGGGGAATTTTGTTAAATCAGCATCCTAAAACCCAATGTGATGACCTATAAATGTGTCAAATATCAGGCCACTGTACACACACACACACACACACACAAATAAAGATAGACTGGATGGATGGATGGACAAATAAATTATTTTTTGACACCATTCTAGCATCTGTGACAGTATTTATGGTGAGAGACAGATGTTTGGTTGGATGTAGGTCTGTTGCATGGATGGATGGATGGGCAGACAGATGGTTGGATAGACGGATGGATGGATGTATAGATGGACAGATAGATGGACTGATGGACAGATGGTTGGATAGACAGATGGATGGACAGATGAATGGATGGATGGGTGGACTGATGGATGGATGGACAGACAGACAGACAAATGGTTGGATGGACAGATGGATATATGGATGGATGGATGTACAGATTAATGGATGGATGGACCGATGGATGGATAAATGGGTGCATTGATGGACTGATGGACAGATGGATGGATGGATGGATGGATGGACAAATGGATGGATAGACAGATGGATGTACAGCTGAATGGATGGATGGATGGACGGATGAATGGGTGGACTGATGGATGGATCGACAAGTGGATGGATAGACAGATAGATGGACTGATAGAAATATACATGGATGGATAGATGGACAGACAGATGGTTTGATTGACAGATGGATGGATGGATGAATGGATGAACAGATGGATGGACCGATGGATGAATGAATAAATGGACAGATGATGGATAGATGGATGGATGGACGAATGAATAAATGGATGGACAGATGGACTGTATGGTTGAATGAATGAATAAATAGATGGATGGATGGATGATAGATGGACAGACCGACTCACTGATTGACTGAATTGATTGATTGATTAGTTTGTGTCTGTATCTTCATATCATAAGAAGCATAATGAGCAGTCTCGCTAACTAGCATGAACACGCATATAAAAGAGCTCAGTGACTTATCGCACAGGCTGCCGTGCCATATGCCACAGACATTCACTGCCTTTGGTGTTTTTATTCACATCAGTGCAGGCAGCCTACGATACATTCATCACGATTTAAAGAGCGCAGTGATAATGACTGCTTCTATCTGCGTTTGCTCTCACTGCCATGTTTAGCGGTTGTGATTATAGTTTAATTATAATTAAGGTATTACTGTGCCCTCTTGCCCTCTTAAGTTCATTTGACCAAAGACGTGCAACAAAGACCTGCTGATTAGAAATTAAACCACAGATTTTACCCAGTGTATCAGTGTAAAGCGTTCCTTTTAAAGCTGGTTTTAGAAAGTATTAACCGGAAAGTGCTGGAAAAACACAAGACAGGAAGGAACGGATGTTTGTCAGGTCTTTAATGCAAGTATCATTTTAGTTTTGTTTGGACAGAGGCATGAATTATTCACGGTCTACCTGAAGCCCTGCAGTAAAGGAACAGAACAGAGCCACAATTTGATCTATTTTTAAGACAGACTTCAATGATAGACAGACATTATATTTAGGGGTGTTAATATTAGACACACAGAGTAGCCTGACAGTTCTTTGATCGCTTCTCTGAGGTAATCTTCACACAGCGTGTCTCCTGGAAGAACACATCCTTTTTTTTTCCACTCTGCACCAAAATGAATTCGTTGAGGCATTGAGATGTGCACATTCTGGTTGTTTTTTTGTTTTTTTCTCTCTCCTGTGGCACTGTCTCATTTTGGACACCGGCCTTATTCGAGATGTGGAACAATGCTGATGTAAGCTCCAGTCCTCTTAGATGCTAAATGGAAGTGGATGTCTAGGAAAAAGCCCTGAAATGTCACCCTATTTCAAGGCTTAATGCCAAATGAGCTCACCATTTGATAACTTGTGGTATGAATCAGCTAAAAGAGCAGGACGGACATCTTCTTGCTGCCTGCAGAAGAAAAAAAAAAACAGTGAAAAGAAAAAGAAAGCACTTTATCTTGAAAGTACAAACATTGTTAGAACCAGCAGTTGCACTAAAATTAGGGGTTGTGTGATATTCATAAAGACATGCAATCGCAAGTCTTAATGAGTGATTCAGTGAAAAATTAGTTTGTTGATGTTTGTTTTCAATTAGAAAAATTATTTTGTTTTTATGTAGAAGTGAATCTGAAGTGACACATGAAATTTTTTATTTATTTTAATATATTTTAATTAATTTAAATTTTTTAAAAAAATTTTAATTTTTAATTTATTTTATTTTTTATTTTTTTGTCTTTGTCACACACAAAGTTAATCATACCTGAAATAAAAATGTGTAAGATGAGAAAATTAGGCCTGTCACAATAATCAATATATGGACTTATCACACAACACATGGACACATCATTTTTTGTGATGCAATATATATCGCTCATACATTATATATATATATTATAGACATGAATAATATATAAACAAGACATACTAACAAATATAATCCTATATAATGTATGTAATGAAGTATACGTATGTAAATATGTAATTTTTCACCCTTGTAAAGTGCTGGGAAAAGTTTAAAAATGTGTTTAAAAAGTGCTTAAATTTGACTTCAGAAAAATAGAGGAACCATGCAAACAGTGTGTTGCTCTTATGGACTCAGAATCGCTCTAATTCAGTTTGCTTTTGGTCTGTTTTCATGATGCTGCAATACAATAGACAAGGTGATGAGAAATATGATTTCTGAAATGAACGTTGCTCAATATTATCGTCTTGTTTGTTGAAGTGCTGTATGAAATCAATATCACATCAGCCACCATTCTGTTTTGGACATTGCAACTTGGAATCTATGTTAAAAAAACCCAATTTCAAACCAGATCCTTTCTATAACATTGTGAATCTACTAAGCGGATGCAGTCAACTTTGCCTTTCCTGTATCACGTTTTGACAAACTGTACGAAGCATCCCTACCCTTTACAAAGCAAACGATTTTAACCCTGCCTGTTGAACTGTGTTAAATTAAAAGACAGCCAAGCCCTTAATGCTAGATTCTATCTGATGGAGCCTTTGTGCTCCAATCCATTGAATGATAGTTTGGTACAGCAATGTTCTGACACTTTAATGCCTGGCTTGCCTGGGCTGTCGACTCCAGAAACACTCACCTGTCAGCCTTCCACCTGCCTACTTTACTCAGCGTGTGAAGCTCTTGAAAGGTTGTTCGCAAGTTTTAGTAATGCCTTTGCTTGGTTTTAAGTACAGAGTGGAGTTTTTGTTGAGTTATGAAGGTCAGATGTTCTATCGAAATGGCTTGATTACAGGTGTAGTTTATTTCTTGGTGTTTTTCTGCTTCAGTGCGCGTGTTCAACACAATCTTCATTAGTGATACTCTCAGACACATAATTCAGCTCTCCACAACATGTCATTAAATATTTAAACTCTGCTTTTAGAGATGTAAAAATGGCATACTGTATTAAAACGCAAATATGTGTTGCACGCTGCAGGCTAAAAGTAATTGTACAGCATTTTGCTTCTTTTCTTTATTTGCTCTACAAATTAGTTTTTAAATAAAATATGTCTTTGGAAACAAATTGATAGCATGATTAGCTCGGTTCTTTGTGTATTTTATTCATGATAATGTGCCCGCATAGGTGAAATGGATTCAAATACGCAGCATGCAATGAAAGGCATTGTATAATTGATGAAGCGCTGTCTGAATGGTGGTAATATGGAATAAATAAGTAAACGTGTGTAATGATGTTCAATCTGGCCAATAACATAACAGTGTGCTGTTCTTAAAGTATTGGAAATATAAATCTAGTCACTTTTCGGCAACAAGACAGGAGAATAATTCATAATATCTCATTT
>CAIGQW010014576.1:0-11115 GCA_903798125.1 Danio choprae | reverse complement strand
ATGTTTTACGCAGCGGATGCCCTTCCAGCTGCAACCCATCACTGGGAAATATATATATATATATACACGTTGTAAAAAATGTAATAATTTTTTACTGTCAAGCAAATGCAAGGATACATATCAGAAAAAATATATATATTTGTCTTTAGCTTTAATGCTATCTGAATAGTGTTGGGGAGAGTAGCTGTAACCCCCAAAATGTCAAAAAAGTTATGTTTGAAAATGTTAATGATTTCAAAAGAGGTTATATTTGAATATGTGCTATAAAAAGTTATAGGATATGTTAAAAATATTTATTAATTTGTGGCTTTGTCTGTTTTTGATATACACGGTGCCTCCTGCCATTCAAAAGCTGTTTAGTTAAGCAATACTATTCGGATGATTTTGATTGGTTCTCTAATTAGCACATCCTGTTAAAAAAACTGATTAAAAAGCAGAGATTAATTACTCTAACATTTGAGATGATAGACCTCAGTACTGGACTGTAAACACAGGAAGATCTTCAGTGATCATCTACTAGTGTTAGTGTTCTAGTGTGTTAGTTTGCAGTACTTACCTCATGAGCGCTGTACAGTCCTGTGCTACATTCTCTTGTGTTTTGTGCCAACTGTGCCACACTACATTTCGTTCTTCGTCATGCATTCACAACCTATACTTCTTCCTACTACCTGTGCTAATGATTCATCCTTCAAATTTACATTTTATTCACCATTTCCCACTAAGATTTACACTGTTTAACACTGTTGTCCAAGGATACTTCAGCTTTCATTAACCTGTTTGTGTACCTCCACACTGAACATGCCCAAACATGTCTTCTTTTACACACATACACATGTAGAGATGTGCAGGAGGGGTCATGAGATCAACACCTGCTACCTTGAAATATAAAACACCTTTGACCTTGTCCACCAATCAAAGGATGCTGTTAGGCGAATAAAAGCATCTACACCACTAAGGAAAGAAAACATGTAACGCTGTACACTGTGGACATGTGGCCATCCATTGGCCATCTGTTATACTACAGTAACTTAAATAACATACAATCTGTCATATAACATCTAGTAAAACAGAAGGAATAATTTGCACCAAAGAGTCTACAGCTCATGTAGCGTAAAGCCCAGTCTCAATGAAAATACAAAAACAAAAATTCTAATAAATAATGTTACACTGGATCTTCAAAGTGAAATGTCCAGCAGTGAATTGTGCAAAAACACATTCAGGTGTATAGAGTGGTGCAGAAAAGACATCAGAACCTGGAAGAATAATTCACCCATGGATTCCCTTAAGATTTTCATATGGGGCTTTATAATTGGATTTTTCCGTTAACAAATAAATTGGTAAACATAGCTTGAACATTTTGTTCTTCAAGATAAACTGCACAAAATTGAACCCAAAACCAAAACATTTGCATTTAGTTCCTTCTTTAAAATGTATGTTTTATAAAGTACACATAACTTAAAAATTCACATTTTTAATATGAGTCTAATTTACAATTTAGAGCAAAAAGTGTTGTTTAACTCAGACATTTTTATTCTTATTATTTGAAAAACCCTATTTTGAAACCTATTTTTGAGGTAAGCTAACCATATTCTAAACTGAATCTATTGTGTTGCCAAAAGAAAAGATAAAGTAAAAAATTCTAATTTTCTGAAGTAACCATACCAGTTTTGAGCTCTTTTACCTTGACTTGTGTTTCATGGGACGTGTACCTGTGTGTGGTAAATGTGCTACTAAGCAAGTTTACTTATTGGAATATCATATATATGGAGTTATGTGATATGTTATAATAAAAGTGTTCTCCTTCATATGGGAACTCCAACATGTGTCTGTAAACAGACTATGGGAGATCGCTAGATGACCAATCACTCTGAAGAGGAAGAAAAAGGGCCAATGAATGCCAAATAAGTTGGCAGAGGTTGGCTCCGCAGGTGCGACTGATTAGTCATTAGTGGAATATATCAATAGCGTCCACAGAGCGAGCCTCAGAGTCTTAGCTTCAGACCTCACACAAGACTGAAGAGCTCCTGAGCTGCGAATCCGTCGCCTTCGGGCCCGCGGACCGCTCATTCCTCGTCAGTGCGCTCTGTCCAAGCTTCGAGTGAGGGCGCCGGTCCATCCTCCGGGTTGGCCGCGATCTCATTAGATGACACCAGGGACCAGATGTCCATCGCTGCATCAGAGGGCAGGTTAACATGCTCCGATGACGATCCGGATCCGGCTACGGATTTGGAATCGGACATGTTAGCCGTGTTATTCCGGGCTGCTTCAGCCGTAGGACTGGAGATGGCTTGTCCTCCAGCTGCGCGGCCAGACCGATTAGATAGGTGTTATGTGGGGGCCAAGAAGAAGGCGAAGCCTTCCAAGCCCCCTATCCCCTTCTTACCGGAGGTACGCAGTGAGCTCACATAGGCATGGAGGGCACCTTTCTCTGCCAAACCGATTATGCTCTCATGACCACCAAATCAGCCGCTCGTGCCCTGGGGAAGACGATAGCCACACTGGTAGTCCAGTAAAACCACCTCTGGCTTAATCTGGCGGATATGCGGGATGCTGTCAAAGCTCGCTTTCTCAACGCACCCATATCGCAGACTGGCCTGTTCAGCAACACAAATGGGAACTTTACTGAGGAGTTCTCGGCGGCGAAAGAGCAGTCGAAGACGATGGGAGAGGTCATCTACCAGCGGTCTCAGAAAACTGCTCTCCCCACTGCCCCATCTACCTCGCCTACTCCTCGCCGAGGGCCCCACATCCAACTACAACACCTGCTACACCTCTGCTGGTTGCTCCAGTGGCCAAGCACCCCTGCCCTAGGGCGCCATTAAGTCCGGTAACACAACAGCGACTTTAATAAAAGAGCAGTTTCCTCTCTCTCCGGATGTGCAAGCCTGAGCCTTGCCAGTCTGGGATGCTTCGCCTTCCAACTCGCAGCGCCGGGCTATATCACTACAAGCTTCCAGGATACAAGGGACCGGTCTCCTATCCCTCACCCCAGCCTCATCACGGGATCCAGGGAGGAAGGTAAGAGACAATCTCTTATTTTCAGCTCTTCCTCTGGCCGCCCTGCTTCTCGAGGTGAGCACTCCCCTCTCCAGCTGCCCCTCCGCTGGCACACCAGCGATCGCTCAGATGACGCCATTAGCGCGAGCTCTCCCAGCCTAGTTAGCGATGCCCAGCCCGTCGCGGTGGCTCATGCGGACAATTCGCTTCTCGCCCTCCCAAGTTCACGGGTGTACATTTCACGAGGGTCAGCCCCGTGTCCGCCATCCCGGGATCAATTGATTATGCATAGGGACAGAGTGCTTCGGCACCTCGACCAGTTGGGGTTTT
This sequence comes from Danio choprae, assembly GCA_903798125.1. Taxonomy (NCBI): domain Eukaryota; kingdom Metazoa; phylum Chordata; class Actinopteri; order Cypriniformes; family Danionidae; genus Danio; species Danio choprae. The sequence continues at coordinate 7,788 of CAIGQW010014576.1, read as the reverse complement.
GGGTCAACCGAGAGAAGAGCAAGCTCTGCCCCATGCAGAGAATCTACTATCTCGGAATGGAGCTGGACTCGGTCTCTATAGTAGCGTGCTTCTCAGAGGAGCGCACCAGGTTAGTGCTATCCTGTCTGAGGCTATTCAACAGGAAAACAGTGGTCCCACTGAAAACCTTTCAGAGGCTGCTGGGGCATATGGTATCTGCAGCCGCTGTCATGCCGCTAGAATTGCTTCATATGAGACCACTTCAGTGTTGGCTTCACAATCAGGTTGCATTGGCATCACTCCGCTGGTAATCGGCATGACTCCGCTGTGTCACCGCACCTTCAGCCCTTGGACGGATCTTGCTTTCCTACGGGCCGGGGTGCCCTTAGGACAAGTATCCAGGCATGTTGTCCTATCGATAGATGCCTCCAACACAGGCTGGGGGCCTTGTGCAACGAGCATGCAGCCACGGGTTTGTGGACCGGACCTCGGTTACATTGCCGCATCAACTGCCTAGAGCTGTTTCTCGCTCTTCACCATTGTTTACCGGTCCTACAGAAGAAACATGTGCTGGTCAGAATGGACAGCATGGCAACGGTGGCATATATCAATCGGATAGGGGGTATATGCTCCCGTTGCATGTCTCAGCTCGTTCGTCATCTGCTCCTCTGTAGTCACACGTGGTTGAAATCGATGTGTGCCATTCACATCCCGGGCGAGCTCAACCGTGCAGCCGATGTGCTCTCATGGCAGCTAGCATCCCAAGTGGAATGGAGACTCCACCCCGGTTCAGTTCAGCTGATATGGGAGCACTTCAGGGAAACGCTCCTGAAATTGGCAGTTGTTTTACTCCCTGACCGAGGCCCCCTCGGCACGGATGCGCTGGCCCACAGCTAGCCAGCACAAATATGCGTTCCCCCAGTAAGCCTAATTGCACAGACACTGTGCAAAGTCAGGGAGGACGAGGAGCAGGTTTTGTTTGTTGCGCCTCTTTGGCCCAACCGGACCTGGGTTTCCAAACTCACACTCCTCGCGACGGCCCCTCCCTGGCGCATTTCCCTGAGACAGGACCTCCTCTCTCAGGGACGAGGCACCCTCTGGTACCCATGCCCAGATTTCTGGAACCTCTATGTGTGGTCCATAGACTGAGCACAGAAGACTTAGGTGACTTACCGGCTGGCTCAGTGTGATGTCTGGTATCGCCACGCTGAGGTTTGGTGCCAGCTATGCGTGGTCCCCTTTGGTGATCCCATATGCTTATTCAGCCACGGAGTGTTCCCCCTGACCAGGTGGACCCATGTCTTCCCTACCCACTAACCAGATCATATGTAGCGCTCCCCCTCCTTAGGGCTAGTCTCCAGCTGTTGGCTGAGTGTTCGGTTTTCAGCTGGCAAAAATCTGAGGCTCACTCTGCGGACGCTACTGGTATACTCCACTAATGACTAATCAGTCGCACCTGCGGAGCTGAGCTCTGCCAACTCATTTGGCGTTCATTGGCCCTTTTTCTTTCTCTTTCTCCTGTACATTTACAGACGTACGTGTCCATTCCCTATTCGGGTAACCAGGACGTTTTCGGTTTCTAACATAATATTGTGCAAGGAACTACACAAAAAAAGACATTATTAATCAATAATCTGCCAGTGTAATTTATCATTTTTATGAACAGAAATAAAAAAATTTAGATGTTATAATGACACAAGTGTTTACATGTATGCAGGTATATGCACATTTATTCAATAAGCCAAGGTTGAAAAAGTACCAACAGATGTTACATGCTTTACAGGCTTTTCTGTGTTACAGAACCTCAAAGCAGGTATGGTCATGAGCATTAGAGACGCTTGGTATAGCATCATAGATCTAGGACATCAGCCGGTGGAGGTCTCTCGTGAGAATGAATTGGCTTTCCTGCCTTTTATAAGTCAAAATAATCAGGCTAAATCTAGTGCAGCCAAGACAGTGAAAGAAATCCAAAAGAGACACAGAATGGGAAATACAGTAAGGTGCATTATTGTCCACTCAAGCCCAATAACAGGACAACAGTTCATAACGGAATCACCCTAATCAGAACTGACTCTGAGGTGAGAGTGTGCTAAATTTAGACATTAGCTTTGTTCTAGGACCTGCCTTACTGACTATTGCATATATAGGCTGCTGTTTTGCTTGTTTCACAGGTTAAAGAGTTAGAATAAGAAGCTAGCATGCCGCTAAGCTCATCAATCTGTATTTTAAAGGGCTGTTCACACTAAGACAAATGTTTATTGTGATAAATATGTTCATTTGAATAAAAAATTGTTAATGAATCAGTTTACGCAGACACAAACATTTGGATACTGTTAATGCTATACAGTACATGTGATAAGGGCTGCAAATCTGGATAAAATGTTAGCTAAGCACTGCAATTAAGTAAAAACAATTAAGTCTTCACTGATGGATCACTAGATTTTGGAGCAGACGTTATTTTGTGTGCTTGTGTGTGTGTGTTTGTGCTGCATGGTACATTTTCTTAGGCTATGACTAATCTGTCTACCTGGAAGTGTGCTAAATGCCCTGAAAAAAGACCCTGTAGAGAACTTATAAAATGTCTTTTACTCTGAGGTAATTATATAAATTAGCTGTCCCCTGCTCCACTGAATGCTTCTACGGTTTTAAATAGAAAAAGGCAGTTGGCATTTAAAATAGACATAAAGGGATGTTACCTGTTTAGTCTGACCCTCCAGACACATTAGATTTCAAAGCATTCTCCCCTGTTAAAACACCTCCTTTCTAAAACATACAATTTCACAGTTAAAAGTTTAGTTAAGAGCCAGTATTTGTTGTGGTTATGTTTCACTCTAGCCTTAATTGATGACAATCGTGATGTTTCAAAAGTATGTGGCCCTGGACCTCAAAACCATAAAATTATACATCCTCTGAAAGCTGAATTAATAGACTTCCCATTGGTATATGGATAGGACGGCAATGGATCCTTACAATGGTTTGTTAAGATAGGACAACATTTCACCAAGATACAAGTATTTTAAAATCTTGAATCTGAGGTTTAACAAAAATCTAAATATTGAGAAAAAACTACTTTAAAGTTGTCCAAATTAAGATTTTAGTAATGCATATTACTAATTAGAAATTAAGCTTAGATATATTTATGGGAAATTTACAAAATATCTTCATGGAAGATGATCTTTACTTAATATGATTATAATGATTTTTGCATAAAATTAAAATCAAAATGTTTGACCCATAAAATGTATTTTTGTCTGTTGTCAAAAATATACTCATGCAACATAAGACACATGGTTTTGTGGTCACATATTGTTATAATGTTCATTTACTGTTGTGATACACCTGGTAATTACAATATACCTTTAATGGACGAGGAACCATATATTGTCACTTAATTTACATTGATTAAAATATAGTTTTATAAAAAAAAGTCACAAATGTTTAAAAGGCTTGTAAAAACGTACAGCAACACTTCAGGGTTTTTCCAATGTGCCCAATAAAACGTTAATAAAAACAGTATAACAATATAAAATTATGCTAAAATTAAAATAGAATTAATGAAGCTAATTGTCATTCAGTGTCTGTGCTATAGCAGTATTGCATTACCTTTTATTTTGTGATAACCATGTACTGTAAAGTCTGATATTGAGAAAGTAGATGTTTTGTGGATATGATAGTATTGTTATGACATGTTTTTAGAGGAAAATACCATTATATTTTCTTAGTAACAAATAAATACCAATGTAAATGCACAACACCATGATATAGCAGTGGTATGGCATTATCATTTGCTGTATTGTTGCCTATATTGTTCACTGCACGGTACCCATATTCAGGTAGAGAGATATGCGTGATGTAATTGTGCAAAGCTCAGAAGAATGTGCCTCTAGCAGTTTCACAGCATCAGATCACTGTAGTAATAAGGCTCTCAATGAGAACTGTCAAGCCCGGAAAAAGTTTGACAATGTGCAGCTCTGCAACTTTTGTGGTGACTGTGCACTCTTTCACTACTCTACCTTTGTTAAATTCAGGGAGACCCCATAAATACACTGGCCATCTGTGAAAGTCAAAGACTGTAAGCTTGCAGAAAGGCTTTGCTCATCTGTCTTGCTAATGTGCAAGTGGATGCAACGACCTCAACCCCTCCCGCACCAGATTTAGAAAGAATAATGCCATGCTCCTCTGGTGAATTTTATTTTCAACAGCGCACCTGCCTGGCTCACGGCCCCCAGAGACGAGATTGTGGTTTAATGGCACAATGATTTTTTCCCCATCCAGCAGCCAATGAGAGCAGAACTGGCACTATGCTGACGTTAACACTGTTAACCATGGGATGGTGAGGCCCAATTTCTTTTTGTTGTAAACCAGAGGACGCTTTTGTCATGACATTGGGAGTCTAGCCTTCTGTAATGAGCTGAGTAAAACAGAGCAATTCAGTTCATACTAGGTTTATTAATGTGAGACAAAGTGTGCAATTTCTACTAATATCTCCAAAAATACTTGCAAAAATTATTGCTTTTAAGCAGTCCTGTTCGAAAGCCACACAATGGTTGTGCACCATGTGTTAATGGAAGTCTGAACCTTTAAGTTTGAACTTTTAACCAAAACATCCCCTCAACCAGACTTCTGAGTTCAAAATAAACCTGACAACCCCACAAACAGAATCTAAAATGGCTGCTCAGTCAATCAACAGAAGTGAAACAGCTGTTATTTATAGTTTATTGGAACTGCTGTTTATCTGTGCCTCCTTAAACTCAGTGCTTCACAAAATAAGAACTGAAAAATGTATTCAGCCAGGAGACATTAAATGGTCACACTTTACAATAAGGTTTAATTAGTTTATGTTAGTTAAAGTATTTATTAATATGAACAAAGATTGAACAATACTTGCACAGCACTTATTAATCATAGTTCAACATTTACTAATGCATTATTAAAATCCAAATTCATCCCTGTTAACATTAGTTAGTTCACTGTGAACTAACTAACTAATGAACTTGAATGAACTAACTAATGAACATGAACTAACAATGAACTGTATTTTCATTAACTAATGCTAGCAAAGATGAATAAATTCTGCAATAAATGCATTTTACAGGTATGTGGTCTTGCTCTAATCTGGCCTCTAATATTATATGGCTGGTTTTTACCATTTTTGGAATGGTCGTGAATATTATTGATCTCTGCTCTGACGCTCAGCTCATGTCAGTGCCTGCTCTCACACATACACACACACAGCATGATGTTTTCTGAAATACACACCTGCAAAATAATAATATTTTTTTATATTCATATTACGTCAGATGTCAAAGTGTGGTTTATTTATAAACTAATTTCGAGAGGATCACGGCTGGTACTGCATCAGCTCCGTATATTGCACCAATCAGACGAATACTGACACACTATAAATAACCAGAGTTTTCCCCGGGCTTCCCGGTTTCCTCCCACCGTCCAAAGACAATCACCATAAGTAAATTGACTACTCCAAAGTAGCATCTTAAGACAATCTTAGCCAGCATATCTCAGCACGTTCACAAGCAGGGGAGTTCTCGAGACTTACCTGAGCTCAAACTCCCCTCTCGCCCTTCAAACGGGAGGTAGCTCTGGGCTCCAGGATATTCTGAGCTCAGGGCTCTCTCCCGGAACAGCATGCCAAATACGCTTTATTATCAATCATCAGCTAAGTGTGAACTCTTGAAATATATTTTAACGAATTGAGCAGATTCCTTGTTAAATGACAATCTTTTCAACTGAAGTGGTAGATGGGTTTATTTTAGCTAGAATGAGTGAGTTTATGCCACCAGAGTAACCTAGTTTGCTCCTGAGTTGTGTTGTGGATAAAATATCACAGGGGTCACCGAACTTGTTCCTGGAGGGGACGGTCTACTGCAGAGTTTAGCTCCAACCCTACTCAAACGCACCTGAACAAGCTAATCAAGGTCTTACATGGTATAATTAAAACCTCCAGGCTTCACCGAGATTGGTGACCCCTGAAATATAGTCTACATTATATTTATACTCAACAAAAGGGACCAACAAAGATGTATTTAGAGTTGTATTTTGTGGTTTTTAACACAGGCAGGACTTAGCATCAACCTTTGCATAAACAGGTTTTGAAGTTGATTGGCTAACTATCAATCCAGTAAGAGCTGAGTGATGACACAATGCAAAAATGTGCATTAAACACTTATATTCAGTAGTCTACAGCAATCCACATGTGCAAATTTCACAATATAGACATTAAACTATTTTAAACTCTTAGTATTCAGTATAAATATTGTCATTCTATGGCAACTTTAAAATTGACTTTATTATTGTGTCTACTATTTTTTTTATTAAATAAATGGACCATTGCTAAGCACAAGAGACTGCTTATCGACTCCAAACTCCATGAACGGTAGTGTGTGTGAATTGTAGATGACCATGAACATGCACTGTGTCTGTCAATAGCCCACATCTAAATCATTGTCACTCTTGAGAGGCAGGCTGTGAATGTCTACAGTGTAAGTGGTCGATTTCATTACCAGCAAACAAGAAGAACAGTTAAATGATTTCTAATTTAATCATTTAAATCACACATTTGGTTATTTTCAGCCGAGTCATTGTGAAAATGAACAATTTCTTAAATAAATAGACAATTTGAGGGAAAATCTTCATACTAAGGCTTGTTTATAGTTGTCTGGCTATCATATGAGGCGTATTTTAACAGCAACAAAAAACACATTTCAGCTTTAAAGCTATCACAGGTTTCTCATGAAAAGATGATTCATGAGCATCATCAGGAAGACCTGAAAGACATGTTTTGTTGTCTCGCAGTGATACATGAGAAGCAGGATCAGAATGAGAATGATTCATTGATCTCTACATTGCCGGAAAGGAAACACAAGACTTGTAAGATAATTTGGTTTCATTGCACCTCAGAATGGCCTATATATTTTTTAAAGAGCACAGAATTTAAAAAATGAGACCTGCACAGATGGAAAATGATGTTCTGTATAGACTGACACTAAATGACAAGCTAAACATGAAGATTTGTGAGTGAAAAGGGGGGTGAAGAAGCATGAATCGCATTGCTCGGGGACACGTTCTTTATAGAGTATGTGTTCATCCAATGTTAGACCTGCAGTTCATATCATCTTATTTTCAAAATCCATATGGGATTCAAACACCCTTCACAAGCTATTTGACTAATTAATTTATTAATTTATTAATTTATTAGACTAAGTAATTCGATAAAAAATAAAATACTTATGATTTTCTTAACTGCTTTGATATAATATCAGTAATTTGTTGTTTATTGTTAAAAAACACTTCTAAAATAGATTCTTGCAAAGTTGATGTGCGGGTGGCTTTGACAGGTATTAACAGCTTCACTGGAGACAGCACCAAGTCTCTCCACAATATAATAGAGCCACCTAGCAACCACCCACAATGCCCTAGCAACCATTTTCTAATGTCCTGTGCTAGGTGATGATGGTGGTGATTTTCTACAGTAAAGCACCACTCACGTTTTCTTTGCAAACTTTCAAAATGTAATGCTGAATGAAATTGACAGCTTTTTCAATCTGTTAGAAATGATTACACTGCAAAATCCCATTTCTAATAACAGAATCCCATAAGTGTTCTCAGCAGCAAGAAAATATCCATGTAAGCTGTTCCTGCTCAGGACAGACACATGGCAGTGCCAGACAACATAGCTTGCCAAATCCAGAGATTAACAGTCATTTGGAAACTTTTGGTTTCTCTGGTCCTCCCCAACACACACAGACACTACTACAGACACTACATGTTTGTTTTTTTGTTTGTTTGTTT
>CAIGQW010014525.1:0-12049 GCA_903798125.1 Danio choprae | reverse complement strand
TATATATATATACACAAGGCAATTCAAAAAGAATACCACAACTTTCGGGTTGATGTCACTCGAGTGTCTGGAGGGGGTCATATTGAACATCTATGAACTTATTTTCTACTGAAAAAAACTTTAAGTACTCTTCACATTGATTAATTACCCAAGGTTTCATCATGTTTAATGTTCTTTAAATCCAGATTTTCAAAGTTGTGGTATTTTTTTTTAATCACCCTGTACAATAGATGCACTTGTTTAAGAGTTTTTGCACTTCAAGATATAGGCTAAATAGCAAATAATATAAAAATACTCATCTTTAAAACATCGTCAATTACATCTAAAGTGAAAGTAAACCATTTTGGAAGAAATTTGTGAACATTAATCAAAAAACCCACATATCTTTTAAAGAAAACTTATATGGCAATATATGCAAATCACATATATGACATACAAGTTTATGTTTAGATTACAGAGATGAAATATGTCATATATGCAACCTATTTCAAAGTATTAAAAATGTCTGTTTACATATAATTTTTCCAACAATTGGTAGATATATGTTCAGATATAATATCTATCATTTTATCTTTGTTCATATATGGCATATATCAGATTTCTGTATGGGATGATGACAAAATCACTGTTAAATCTACTTGTGAAGAATGTAAATCACATCTGTTTTCATCTGTATATTTTTGTTATGTTGTATTCATTGGTGTTTATTTTTAACCATTTCCTTTTTTAAATAATTCAAGTTAGGCAAGTAGTTTCTTTTCTAGAACTGAAATTCAAACTAAGAATCATTACATTTATTGAAATGTAACATTGCATAATTTATAAAAATATTACATGGTCCAAAATAGTCCAAAATAAACAACAATATTTCAACTTTACTCCATTTATTCATTCATATTCGAACCAGCGACCTTCTTGCTGTGAGGCGATTGTGCTACTCACTGCACCACCTTGTCGCCCCTTACTCCATTTATTTATTTATTTATCCATCCATCTATTTATTAAATTTTTTTTTATACATTTTTTTAATAAATTGCTTTTTTTAAATTTAATTTATTTTATTTTTTATTTTGCTATGCCTGGGCCAGATGAGTAGAAAAAACTTTAACATTGAACCGATCTTGAGGTTTTAACTCTGTCAAATTAAGAACTTAACTCATGCATAAATATTCTAATTTGGTATTGATACCATAAAAATGGTATAAAGGGCAAATATCAGTATTGTGATAGCAGTACAGTATTCTCAATTCTGTAAAAACAGCTCTTTATTGACCAGAGAAAGCCAATAATGGATGTGATTGTGTGTTGTAGATCAACTCTCCGGATGACCGCGGCGTTCTGGAGGGAAACTGGTCTGGGAATTACGCTGGAGGAACGTCTCCCACCGCATGGAGTGGAAGTGTTGAAATCCTCAAGCAATACCACAGAGAAGGAGGAACGCCGGTCAGATACGGCCAGTGCTGGGTGTTTTCTGGAGTCACAACCACAGGTGTGTGTGTGTGTGTGTGTGACTGCTTCCATTTGCTGTTCTCTACTGCAGTAAAACTTGTGGTTAGTGCTTCAAGATTACAGCTGTAAGCATATGCACGCAAGGTTTTTACTGGCATTTTTGAGTCCATCAAGAATATTTCACATCCACATATTTCCATAAAAGCTTTTCACTTAAAAAGGTCTATAGATTATTATTTCTGTCATGACAACTCTCAGAGAGATTTAATATGGTAGTACATATGCATATGGGAATGTTGATGTGTTTGGTCTTGGAGGAGTAGATCTACGCTACTGCTGCTTCTTTTATTATTATGGCAGAGCAAGTACAGAGACTTGCTACTTGCCAGTATATTGGCAGATATGCAGTCTGAGAATATAACACTCTGCTGATGCAAACATAATATATATGTAACCACCGTTGCACAGGTGGAGCTGGGGTGAAGGAGGAAATGCGTTGCATATGCTAGCGTAAAACAACACTAAACATTTAAAATGCAGAGGAGCGAGCTCATTGGCTGCTGAGGCGACAGCAACCAGTCTCCTGCACCATGTAGTTAATTAGTTATTAACTTAATAAATTGATAACTTTGTATAAAATATGTGTCTTTTTCACAATAAAAATTATTCTTTTCAGAATTTTAAGAACTGAACAGCTCTTTGGGGAAAATAAAAATAGCTTTTGTCCAAGATTTTTTGAAACTGTTTCTTTTTTTTTTATTCACAAACGTAATATAACTGTAACGGTAACAAACACACAGAAGTGCTGGATGTATTTATTCCTTTTAAAACTTTAAATGATCAATGCGTTTGTAATTTTTACATTAAATAATTATGATAAATTGCAATTAATTGCAGTAATGATTGATTTTAGTGCTGGGAAAAGATCAATCACATCCAAAATAAATGTTTGTTTTTACATGATATATGTGCGTGTATTATATATATTTATTATTTAAATGTGATACACACACACACACACACACACACACACACACACACACACACACACACACGTTTGTTTTTGTGAAAAGTGGGTACATTACATAGGTTTCCATTCATTTTATACTGTCCAAACCGTATATTGTATTGGCCTAACCCCACCCGACCCCTAAACCCAACCATCACAGGAGACTGTGCACAGCTTTTCTCTCTGAATAAACTCATTCTGTGTGATTTATAAGCTTTTGGAGAAATGAGGACGTCAGCAATGTCCTCATATTTCACCTCCTTTTTGTAATACCTGTGTCATACCCAAGTCATTATACAGATTTGTGTCCTGACATGTCACAAAAACACGTACACACACACACACACACACGCATAGAAACAAAACTATACAAAACAATTTTGTTACATACAGTGCTCAGCATATATAAGTACACCCCCACAAATCTCTCATTTAAATGAATATTTTCTATAGGATGCTTTACAATGTTATATTTGTGCATAAACATTAGTTTAGTCAGTACTGAAGCCAAATCTGGAGCTCATCTAACAAAATAACTTACAATAATGGTTCAAAAATTAGTAGCCCAAATTTATGTTAGGGAAAAATATTAAATAACATTCAGAAAAATAGCACAAATCAAGAGAAACAAAATATAGACAATTTTGTTGAAATGTTGTAGTTTGTAAATTGTTTGCAATATTTTGCATGAATTTAAATGTATTATCTTTCCATTTCTGAAGATATTCTGTGACATAAATATTGTTTTAATAAATATATCTGCTTAATAAATCTGTTTTGTTCAAATGCACCAATATATATTACCCATATTCACTGAGAAATGGATACAAATATTCATTTTCAAAATGGGGTGCACTCATATATGCTGAGCACTGTAGATATTTAAATGTGTATATATATATATATATATATATCATTTGTATAAAATCTATCTAAATATAAATAAACATTTTCTAAAATGCATGCATGTGTGTATTTATATATGCATGATAAATATACACAGTGCACACACTTAAATTGTCAAAACAAACTTTTTTTTTTGGATGTGATTAATAGCAATAAATTTTTGCTCATTTAAAAAAAAACAACAATAAAAGAAAAACTGAATTGTCAAAACATGTACATCAGAGACATTTGTCAGGATATCCGATGCCATTTTATTAGTGATAAAGTTAAATGTTGCAGTTAAACCATTTTTTGCAGTTCCTAAAAAAAGTCACTAGCACTAGTCACTAGCAAACTCACCAGCTTTCACCAGCACAATACACAAACAACCAACAAAGCTAAATAACTTATGACCGATTTCTCACTTGTTAGACTTGTTAAACCTTTCTTGCTAGACTGTTGTTACAAACCTTCATGAGTTTCTTCTGTTAAACCTTTCTTCTTGTTTTTTTTTACATTTTATTATGGTCATAATGTGTTATCAGTGGAATTTGGGAGGGTGTATGATGTCATAGGACTAACAAAATATGATATTGTTTACAAGTATAATTAGCTGATGGAGTCTTTGCTGCATTCGGAGATGTGCTGTGACCTTCATAACTGACCCTGGTTAGCAGCAGTATGACCCCCGTGGGGAACTGCTTTAAAATACTCTCGTCTGCATACTCTTCATTCCACACGCAGACATTAATAGTGTTTGGCTGCGTGTAAGACTCTGGCACTTACCACTGCTAATGCAATATAATCCTGTGATGCAAAGCTGATTTTTCCAATGATCTCAAGGCAATTCGTAACCTTGATTTAGTGGCTAATTGGTATGAATTCATACGATCTCATTCATACAATTTTGTACAATTTGCCCATCCCCCAATGACGGTTGAGTTGATAGCTTTTTGATAGCTAAGGGGATATTTGCTCACTACAATATTACAGTAACTTCTTGCTAGAAATGCCACAAGTTGGAAAATGTTGGTCAGAAACATGCATTTACACACAAAATGACACCAGTATTTGGATTTAGACGTGCATCGAGGCCTTCCTGCCTCCAAAAGAAGCATTTTAGAGCTTTCGGACGCAGCCAGCTTCTGTGCTTGATGAATGCGATTCACAGGGGTTTTCCATTTATTTACACTGTTGAATTGCATTATGGGAGCTTGATATCCGCTCAGAGAGTTTTGATGTTTAAATTAGAATTTTAACAAAGACTTTTATCACCTTTCCAATAGTTTAACGCAATATATTGTTATATAAGAAATAATATAAATAAATTACCGTAATTTACATGACCAACCTAGAGAATACATGATTTCTGTCTGCTTAAAAAAATGACAATAATAATCAACATTAAATGTTGCCGAAGCAGAGATTAAGGTCACGTAATGCAATTAATAAATAAATTACCATCAATCATGACACATGGACTCTTAAAGATGCAGTAGGAGATCTGGGAAAATGCTAACTTTAGCCTGAGAGCTTAGAAAACGCATGGCCCATTTTAATATTAATGCACCTTCTTCCCTGTACACCTTACCTGAAATATAAGAATACATATAAATACATGCAAATCATTTATTTTAATCGTTACAATTGAAATATGAAGAGAATTTCAACCAGCACAACAAAAACAAGTTTCTGAAGACAATCGCCTATTTCACCTTTAATTAAAAGATAGTTAAAAATCAGAATTATTAAACCCTTTGAAATGTTTTTTCTTTTTTAAATATTTCCCAAATGATGTTTAACAGAGCAAAGACATTTTCACAGTATGTCTGATAATATTTTTTTCTTCTGGTGAAAGTCTTATTTGCTTTATTTCGGCTAGAATAAAAGCAGTTTGAATTTTTTTTTTTACATTTTAAGGTGAATATTATTAGCCCCTTTAAGCAATATATTTTATGATTGTCTACAGAACAAACCATCGTTATATAATAACTTGCCTAATTACTCTATCCTGCCTAGTTAACCTAATTAACCTAGTTAAGCCTTTAAATGTCACTTTAAGCTGTATAGACGTGTCTTGAAAAATATCTAGTGAAATATTATTTACTGTCATCTTGTCAAAGATGAAATAAATCAGTTATTAGAAATGAGTTATTAAAACTATTATGTTTAGAAATGTGTTGAAAAAAATCTCTCCATTAAACAGAAATTGGGGCAAAAAATAAACGGGGGCTATCTTCAGCAGGTGAAAATTATCTTCAGCAGGTGAAACTCTAATGGCGGCGGCTGCTTCTCACTCAGGGCTGTTTATGCTAATGAGGGAGAGATTGTCACTAATGGGCGGGGCTTTCCCCATCTGATGACACGTACAAAGGCAGAATGTCAATCAAAGTGTTTCTGCCGATTTTATCATGCGTGATCATGAAAAATATAATTAATAAATTTTTACAATTAGAGGCTGGCTATATTCACACACTACTGCCACACAACTGTGTTTAAACCCCTTATAAAAGTGATTTCTGCATAATAGATCCCCTTTAAAATGTTATTTAATCCTATGATTAAAAAGCATCAATACTACAGTCTTTAGCGTCACATAATTGTTTCAGAAATCATTCAAACATTTATGACTTGCGCAGGTATTTAACATGTCTTTACTGTGACATTTGAATTTATTGTACCCTTGTGGAATACAAATGTTACTTTCTTCCAAACAGAAGTGTGTATTATTATTTTGAACATCTACACAAAATGAATAACTCACGTTTTCTCTGTGTTCATCGCAGTTTTGAGATGTCTCGGTATTCCTGCCCGGTCCGTAACAAACTTCCAGTCTGCCCACGATACGGATGTGTCCTTGACCACAGATGTGTATTTTGATGAGGACATGGAACCGATCCATCATCTCAACTCTGACTCCGTATGGTGAGCATATGAGGTTTTTCATGGAATATTAAGTATAAAGGACTGCGCAAAAGACTTAGGCCACTAGTGTTTTCACCATAATAAAATGGTATTTAACCTCTTAGCAGAAACACTACACAAAACTATACAAAATAACTAACTTAAAACCCAATTTATGTTGGTGAGTATACAGTTAAAGACAAAATTATTAGCCCTTCTGTGAATTATTTATTCTTTTTCAAATATTTCTCAAGTGATATTTAGTGGAGCAAAGACATTTTCACAGTATTTCCTATAATATTTTTTCTTCTGGAGAAAGTCTTATTTGTTTGATTTTAGCTAGAATAAAAGCAGTTTTTAATTTTTTAAAAACCATTTTTGGTCAATATTATTAGCCCCTTTAAGCTATATATTTTTCACCTGTCTACAGAACAAACTACTGTTATACAATGACTTGCCTAATTACCCTAACTTGTCTAATTAACCTTGTTAAGCCTTTAAATGTCTCTTTAAACTGAATACTAGCATCTTGAAAAATATCTAGTCAAATATTATGTCCTGTCTGTCACGGGTTGAGGGACACGAAGGCACAGGAACACGGGATTAGACGAAACACGAATTTATTAAGAAACACTTACTACATACACGGGTACTAGAAGATACAGGAAACTCTGGGGGGACATGGGGTGACCACAGCATGGACAGATCAACACATAGACAATGTAACGGAGCATAGACACTACAATACCGGACAATGAATCTTACAAACTGAGGGGTGAACACAGGTGAAACTAATAAACATTGAAAATGGCGGGAAAACAGAACAAAGGAATCACATGACAAGGGAAAAAGCACATGGAACAACAACAGAACAGACACCTGACTGTCATCTTGGCAGACATAAAAGAAATCAGTTATTAGAAATGAGTTATTAAAACTATTATGTTTATAAATGTGTTGAACAAAATCTTCTTTCTGTTCAACAGAAATTGGGGAAAAAGAATATACAGGGGGGCTAAAATCTTTGCACAGTACGGTTTACCCAAGACTGCTGCTGTATTAGTATATAATTACTAGGGGTGTGACGAGACGCTTACTCCACGAGACACGAGGTTGGACGAGACGAGATTTTTACAGTATTTTTAAGAAATCTTCAACAATAAAATAAATGAATGGAAAAGATTTAATTCAACAAAAAAAAAAAATCACAAATTGCAAAACTATTTAGGTGCTTTTTTTTTTTTTTAAATCAACTTGTAATGAATGTTATTTTACTTCTATTTTAATAAACTCTATGCAGTAAAGGACCTGCAAACACTGCTAAATATTTTGCTAATATATGAATGGAAAATATATTTTTATTCAGCTGCAGAAAAATCACAAAATGTAAAATAATTCAGGTGCTTTTTTAAATTAACTTGTAATGAATGTTATTTTACATTTATTTTAATGAATTGTGCCATAAAGGACATGCAAACACTGCTAAATATTTAGCTATAAATCTACTGACTGGCTTCTTCCCTGTACAATTTCACATGAGAATCAAACTCCTTTCCGCAAATTGAACTTAAAAAAATAATAATTATATATATATATATGGCCTCACGGTGGCGCAGTGGGTAGCACGTTCGCCTCACAGCAAGAAGGTCGCTGGTTCGAGCCTCGGCTGGGTCGGTTGGCATTTCTGTGTGGAGTTTGCATGTTCTCCCCGTGTTGGCGTGGGTTTCCTCTGGGTGCTCCGGTTTCCCCCACAAGTCCAAAGACATGCGGTATAGGTGAATTGGGTAAGCTAAATTGTCTGTAGTGTATGAGTGTGAATGGGTGTGTATGGATGTTTCCCAGAGATGACGCTTGACGATTGATGCTATCCGGTCCACCTTAAAAACCGCGACGCTTCCGTATTTCAGCTTCTTATTCGCGCTCAATTTAGGGACCGTGTTTATCTGTGTGTCCTTTTTCAAGAACGAAAAATTATGAAAAACATGAAAAAAAGGTTTAACGAAACTAAGATATGTTTCCCAGTGATGGGTTGCAGCCGGAAGGGCATCCGCTGCGTAAAACATATGCTGGATAAGTTGGCGGTTCATTCCGCTGTGGCGACCCCAGATTAATAAAGGGACTAAGCCGAAATGAAAATGAATGAATGAATATATATATATAATCATTGTCATCAGTGTCAATGTCATTTTTGGTTTCACAGCTTCACTTTCATTCAACAACAGCTTTCGTTTTTTTTCGGACAGCATAAACGTGTGTTCGGTGATGATGATAATGACGATGACGACGGGTGTATGTGTCTCCAGGAGTTCACTGTGTGTGTGTGTGTGTGTGTGTGGACGCACTCGGAGGAAATGAGTGTCTGTGTTCCTTTACTGACTCGATGGGTGTAGAGAAGTGTCAAACACCTGAGTGTGTATGGCTTATCTTGTCGCAAAATGCAGCTAAAAGTCCTACACAACGGTAATAGTTTGATTCCGTCATTTACATGTCTGTACTGTACTTCAATAATGCGACTGAAATTGGAATACTCCACATGTCTTAATTCGATTAGTGTTTATGACGATTATGGCTTTAAGCATATATAAAGTGCTATTCCATTGTATGTTATGAGCCGTGGTTAATGCGTGTGGCTGCAGTTGTAGCAGCCTCTGCTTTTGGATGCGGCAACCCTTCAATTCCGGTGAAGAAAAAAACAGTTACGTCA
This sequence comes from Danio choprae, assembly GCA_903798125.1. Taxonomy (NCBI): domain Eukaryota; kingdom Metazoa; phylum Chordata; class Actinopteri; order Cypriniformes; family Danionidae; genus Danio; species Danio choprae. Next base: position 3,098 of record CAIGQW010014525.1, on the reverse strand, counting down.
CACTCACCCCCCCCCACAATCGAGTGACGCGCAATTCCGAGGCCAGCCTATCAGGTGTGTGCAGAGCACTTGATGTGCGGTTCTAATCCAATCCTGCCTCCAATCTTCAGTGCTAAATTCACCCTCACGCCCCATCTTAACATCACAACTCACGACACAACTTTTCAGCGATTTAGTTTTGCGAGATCTCGTCACACCCCTAACAATTACGCATGATTTCTGTATTCTATCAAGTGATACATTTTCTTGTGTTTTTCCCATAGGAACTTCCATGTGTGGAATGACTGCTGGATGTCGCGTCCCGATCTGCCTCCGGGTTTGGGAGGCTGGCAGGCGGTGGACTCCACACCTCAGGAGACCAGTCACGGGACGTTTCGCTGTGGTCCGGCGTCTCTGGCCGCTGTTCGCTCTGGACAGGTCTATCTCAAATACGACGTGCCGTTCGTCTTCGCTGAGGTGAGTGTTAAAATGACCATCACTTAAAAAGACATTCATAAAACAACATCCTAAATGCATGATAATTCAATACATTTACATTTCATATGCATTACAATTAAATACAATTTGACTGTTAACATACAGAGCTACACATTCAAATATACAGCTGAAGCCACAATTATTAGTCGTCTTGTCCCAATTGATGTTTAACAGAGAAAAGAAATTTTTCACAGTATTTCCTATAATATTTTTTCTTCTGGAGAAAGTATCATTTGTTTTATTTCGGCTAAAATAAAAGCAGTGTACATTTTTAAAAACCATTTAAGGTCAATATTATTAGCCCCCTTAAGCAATATATATTTTTTCGATTGTCTGCAGAACAAACCGCTGTTATACAATAACTTGCCTAATTACCCTAATTTGCCTAGTTAACCTAATTAACCCAGTTAAGCCTTTAAATGTCACTTTAAGCTGTATAGAAGTGTCTTGAAAAATATCTAGTAAAATATTAATTACTGTCATCATGGCAAAGACAAAATAAATCAATTATTATAAATGAGTTATTAAAACTGTTATGTTTAGAAATGTGCTGAAACAAATCTTCTCTCCATTAAACAGAAATGGGGGGGAAAATAAACGGGGCGAATAATTCAGGGGGTTTAATAATTCTGACCACCTGAGTATAAATCAGCCTTCAGTCGCTGACATTATCTTCAGCAGGTGAAACTCTAATAGCGGACGGCTGCTTCTCACTCAGGGCTGTTTATGCTAATGAGGGAGAGATTGTATTAGAAATTAATTATTAAAACTATTGATTAAAAATGTGTTGACAGAAATTGGTGAAAAATATAAAAGAATACAATTTTAACAGGAGGGCTAATAATTCTGACTTGTATGTATGTATGTATTTATTTATTTATTGATGTCAGGTCTAAACCAACCAAGGCACCAGCATAAAAACAAACTTTAAACGAAGCAAAAATGTTTCATTACTATTCAATAATTCAATTATTATTTTTTCCCCTAATTTTGTTGTGTAATTTAATTTTCCTATTGTAATAAAAAAAAGAGTCTTCTTAATGTCTGTGTATATTGTGTAGTTGTATGTGTGTATTACATGTGTTGCACATAATTTGATGTGAATTGTTTCCTGGCAAATATTATAACTGCACATTAATCGCATAACTGCGATTATGCAAAGTTTAATTGTGCATGTTTTTTGGTATTACAAAGCTTTTTTGTGATCTTCTATTAAAAATAACGTGCTTCTGATTAGCTTCATTTTTGCCTGACTTAACCATTTTGTTTTGTATTGTTTGTATATGTCTGTTGTAGTATTTATTGAAATATATTTATATTATTTTATTATGGTTTTTTAAGTTTATTTAAAATGTTGTAATTTTATTAGATTTTTAAAAATATATTTTTTTATTTCAGTTTTAGTGATTTTACTACTTCTTTTACTACTTGGCTAGTTGCCAATTCAAATATCTCATGTAATATTTGTAATCGCGTAAATAAATGTATTTGTTTTATATTAATATACTGTATACACTATGCTAATAACACTGTATTGTTTATAATTAAAATTGACTTCATATCAATACTGTGCATCACAAATCTGTTTACTGCATCTTAAGTTCCTAATGATCAGAAATTAATAATTATAATAATAATAATAATAATAATAATAATAGTAAACTTTGTTTTATAAAACACCTTTAAAAGCAGCTACTTAAAGCACTGAACACTGCAAACATTCATTCATTCATTTTCCTTCGGCTTAGTCCCTTATTTATCAGGGGTTGCCACAGCAGAATGAACTGCCAACTATTCCGGCATATGTTTTATGCAGCGAATGCAGCCGCAACCCTGTACTGGGAAACACCCATACACTCTCACACACATACACAATGGTAAATTTAGTTCATCCAATTCACCTGTACCACACGTCTTTGGACTGTGGGGAAACCGGAGCACCCAGAGGAAACCCACGCCAACACAGGGAGAACATGCAAACTCCACACAGAAACGCAAACTGGTCCAGCCGGGACTCGAACCAGCGACCTTCTTGTTATGAGGCGACAGTGCTAACCACTGAGCCACCGTGTCGCCCCCTCTATGCAAACAATACAATTAAAAAAAAGACACTAAATCAACAAGCAAAAGCAAGTTTAAAAACATGTTCTCAAATGAATTGAATTAATTAGTTTACTTAGTTTTAGTCTCTCATTTCTCTCTCTGAATGAGCTGTTTAAATCTTAATATAAATGTGTCACTCTGTTGAATGTGTGTATCCTAGACTGATCGGCCCTGACTTGTTGGCATCCGTGTTAAATATTTTCTTTATACCCTGCATTTATCTTGCCAGTCACGTCTGTGAAGGATTGTCAACTGTAAATGGTGTCTGGTGTGTTTTCTGCTGCAGGTGAACAGTGATAAGATCTACTGGCAGAGAAACCTGGACGGCACCTTCAGTCAGATCCACAGTGAGAAGAAGGCCGTGGGTCACTGCATCAGCACCAAAGCTGTGGGCTCCGATGAACGAGTCGACATCACAGACGTCTACAAATACCCTGAAGGTGAGACACACACACACAATCACACACACACGTGTATATACGCACACAAAGTAACACACATTCATACACACACACCAC
>CAIGQW010014484.1:9859221-9882631 GCA_903798125.1 Danio choprae | reverse complement strand
GCATGCCTGGCTGAAGGCCCCTGGGGGTCTCTGGGGCTCTTCCCCCTTCCTACCGACCCTCCCACAGACAGCTTGCGGGCATCAGACACTCCTACAGTGGCCCGCATGCCTGGCTGAAGGCACCCGGGGTGGAGTCTTTATTCTCCCAGGAACGTAACTGTCGTGAGTGCATGTAAGCTGGCACTGTTGAGCTCATATAGGATATCAATGGTGCACATCGATTTAGCCACCTGACTCCGGAGGAGCAGATGGCGAGCAAGCTGAGACATGCGGCGGAAGTGCACATCACCCAAGCGGTTGATCTATGCTATCGCAACCATGGTAACCATCCTAACCAACACATGTTTCCCCTCCCTTACCGATAGGGACCGGCAGAGAGCAAGAAACACTGCCAAAAGCTCCAGGCAATTGAAATGCCAATGCAACCGAAGTCCAGTTTATGAACCTGCAGCTGCATGCTTGATACACACAGCCCATACTGTAAGCATCTGTCAGAATGTCAGCATGACTGGACACTTGTTCTAAGGGCACCCAGGCCCATAGTATACAAGGTCCGTATAGGGACTGAAGGTGCGGCGACACAGTGGGATGATGGTCACCCATGCGTCTCCACGCCATGCCCATTTAGGGACCCGATTGCGAAGCCAGCACTGAAGTGGTCTCATATGAACAATTTGAGCGGCGTGATAGCCGCTATAAATGTCATATGCCCCAGGAGGCTTTGAAAAACCAACTAGTTCAAAGACCGAAATCAACTAGTTCAAAGACCGAAAAATAAACCAATTAATGAATAGCTAAAAATGCAGATGCTCATGCACCGAAGAGGCACAGAGCATCCTCCACGCATGCGAACAGATAGAACTGAAGGGGAGGACTCTGTACTTCAAGAGCTGAAAATAAGAAGAAATCCCAAGGAAGAGCTGAAAATAAGAGATTGACTCTTACCTTCCTCCCAGGATCCCATGAAGAGGCTGGAGGTGCGAGAGAAAGGAGCCCGTCCTCTGGCGCCCTCAAAGCCTGTTACGAAGTGCACCAAAGCTGAGAGCTGGAAGGCAGCGGGTCCCATGGTCCCCGCTTTTGGGCTTTCACACCCGGAGGGAGGAACCTGGGCTTCCACACCCGGTTTCTCTTGGATCAGTACATTCATTTGTTGGGGGGGCAGTCAGTGGAACTGGAGTGCAGATGGGTCCGGCGGGGAGCAGTCTTCCGAGCCCATCAAGAAATGACCTGCTCCACCGCCCTTGTGCAGCACGGCCAGGTGGATCCGCGGTGCAGGGCAGTAATGGCATGGCCTGCGACGGTGGGATCTGACCGTGAGAGACACAGATAACCCACCTGCCTTGGACGGGGGTCTCAGCTTACCCCTCCAGGTGGCGGAGCCCACCACCTGAGGAATAGCTTCATACCCACTGGCTGTCTCGCCATCAAGGGAGGTAAAGGTAAAAGCGAATGAGGACCAGGCGGAAAAAAATTGCCCTCTATGCCTGCCTGTTCTCGTTGTGGCCCCCTGGAAAGAAGGGGACAGGAGCTGGACGATTCATATTATATAAGCCCGCACGTTGCATCCCTCTACTCAGTTCGGTGATGGGACTGGGGGACAAGCCATCTCCAACCCCACTGCCAAAGCAGCCCGGGAAGCACACTCATCATGTCTGACTCGAGAACTGTGATCACACATTGCACACCGTAAGGTGTTAGTGAGCCCGGTCTGTCATCTGAACATGACAGCTCGCCCTCCGATGTTGTGATGGGCATCTGATCTCTGGTGTCATCAAGCAGAGGTGTGGGCATCCCAGGGGATGAACCGACACAACCAATCGAAGCTTGGATAGGGCACACTGTGGAGGAATGGGGGGTCTGCGGGCCTGGAGGCAACAGATAAACCCCCACAGTGATCCTCAGATATGCCCGTCTTGAAAAAGACGCGCTGCTCGACAGTGTTACTCTCTTAGGGTTCTGTTCTTTTAGTGGAAACTGCTCTTTCAGCTACCAGCGAGATGTCCAGGGGACGGGAAAGGAGCCCAGTTCCCACTGGTAGGAATACTGCTTTCTTGATGAAATCAGCTCAGCAGGAGTACTCTTCAGTCTCTAGTGTGAGGCTCTGAAGCGAAAATCTAAGACTCGCTCTGCATGCGCCAGCTATATATTCTGTTAATGATTAATCGCTGGCACCTGCGGAGCTGAGCACTGCCAACTCATTGGTATTCATTGGACCGTTTTCTTAATCTTCAGAGTGATTGGTCGGCTAACGTCATCCCAAAGTGTCTTCCAGACACATGTCAGAGTTCCCATGAAGGGGAACATTAGTTAATGCACCATGAGATAACATTAACTAACAATGAACACATGTATTTTCATAAACTAATAACATGAACAAATACTATAATAAATGTGTTGTTCGTTGTGTGTTAATACATGCATTAACTAACATAAACATTACCTAACATTGGAAAGTTTTTAGACATTTTTTCAAAGATGCAACTCTTTATCCTTAAAAGTAGAAGGTAAGGTTTATATTTTTTCTTAAAATATTAAATATGTTGCTGGTACATACAGTTCAAATACAGTTCATGCTTGAGAAAACTTGAATACTGTTGAGTGACTTAATTAGAAGTGGCAAACAGAGCTGCACACATTTGCACTAATGGATTTGGAACAGCACTTAGATTACTAAAGTAAAGATTTGTGCATGTAATAGCGCTAATAATAGTCCATGACAAGCACCTTTTAGAAGCAGATAATGACAGAGGAGTGTACATGAAGAATTTCTGTGTATATTTGTACATTTTACAATAAAAAATTTCATCCCACTTTACAGTATATTAGGTATTTAACCATGATGCACTTAAATGTAGGTTTTAGGTACAATGTTCTTATTGTGTTCATGTTGTATTGCAAAACACTTTTCTGCTGAGGTGGGATACAACATCTTTAGAAATAGAAAGATAATACATTTAAATTAAAATGGTTCTTGATTTTTGCACAGAATTTTTTTATAAAGCAAAAGGGAATTCCACTTATTTGTTGAGAAGAGATATCTTTTTCCAGTGCAAAAATCAAGGTAAATAACACGTCTTTGTCTTTGTATTTGTAGTCAATTATATTACTGTAGCTGACTACACAGCAGTGCTGTTATACGTACATCATAGTGCTGCTTGTATGATATTGCTCATACTGTATATATACAGCGGGGAAAATAAGTACATGTCACCATTTTTCTCAGAAAACATATTTCTAAAGGTGCCATTGACTTGAAATTTTCCCTCGATGTTAGTAACAACCCAAGAAATCCATATATGCAAAAAAATAAAATAAAATCGAATTAATTTACAAATTAAGTTATGCATTATAAAATGAAATGACGCAGGGAAAAAGTATTGAATACATGAAGAAAGGGAGGCAACGAAAGTCAGTGAAAGCCCAGACAGCAGCTGAAATCTCTCAGTTCTTCAGCAACCCTCTGCCCTTCCTTATTGTAAATTAATATTAGCTTCTTCTGTCCAACATCTACATTATAAGGATGATGAGGACGAAACCAGGATGGACATTTCAGCAAGACAAGGATCCAAAACACAGCCAAAGAAACTCTTAAATGCTTTCAGACAAAGAAAATCAAGCTGCAGAATGGTCCAGCCAATCACCTGACTTGAATCCAATATAAAATACAAATTAAAAATCAGATTTGATAGATGAGACCACACAGAAGCATCAAGATTTTTACACTGTCTGTGGAAAAACTCACACCTGAGCAATGCTTGTGACTTCATTCTTCATATGAGAGGCGTCTTTAAGCTGCCAGCAAAAAAAAAAAAAAAAAGCCTTTTATATAACGTATTAAATACGTTTCAGTAGTTCAGTACTTCCTCCTTGTGTCATTTCATTGTTATTACTCATTTTTCAGATTTTGTTTTGTTTTATTTTTATGTTTGTTTTGTTTGGGATTTTAGCCAAATCTGCTTCAATTCCATTTCAACAGCTTCTTTAGAAATATTATTCCCAGGAAAAAAACATGCTGTGTTTAATACTTATTTTTCCTCTTTGTAAATGATTAAAAATTAAAGAAAAGATTTTGATCATTTGAATGCTTCCCTGCTCAATGTATATATTGATTTATTTACAGAACAGGCTACATATAGTCCCTTTTTGTTTCATTCCATTTTTAAAAACCTCTTGTGGTACACAAGAACTGACTAAGATGCAGAACACAGTAATTTCCGGCTGTCTTTGAAAAGATCATGCTTCTTTTAATTCTTGTCTTGCTGTCTATTTTTCATCCCCATGGTATGATAATACTTTTTTTTTTCTTCCTTTGATCTCCCACCTCTTCTGTGCTTTTTGTTGCTTTGTGTATCTGTATTGGTTTGAGTCTCCAAAGCAACTTTAGGAACATTTTCTTTTGAATTATTTGTTGTTCCTTTTCTTCAGTGTTTGCTGAGTGTTGTTATTTGTGATATCAGCCTTGATTAGTTTCAGACTCATCATATGCAGTCCTCTGCATCTATCTTAATTGGCAAAAAAATAACACTTTCAATAATAGCCTGAAAATTACATTTCAATAAACCAAATTTACAAATGAAATAAACCAAATTTACAACATGCATTTCTTTGTAATAATAGCTTACTTATAGTACATATATGCAACAATGGTGTAAATAGTATGTTTTTACGTTTTAAAATGTAGTTTGTCTTTTTTGCCTTGTGTGTTTATTTTCCTTGTCTCTTTATTTGCCTTGTCTATTTTATTCATTTGATTCTATTTTCAATTTCGCTGAAAGGCAAAACATGGTTCTACCATAGCAGTGAGGTACAACAAGTGTTTTTCTATAATATTAAATTTGTTTGGTGAGAAGTAATGAAAAGATGTAAGGTTGTTTTTCAGCTGCATTGCACTTTGTTAGTACACAATGCCATGCAAATTGAAGATCAGAACGCCCTCTTTCATGTCAGGGTGGTATAAAGGAGTTGCAGTTGGTGGATTAGACTTTCATAAGGGAGATCCACACATGGTAAATTCGAAATAAAACCATGGTGGGCTGTTAATTAAAGAGGTGCTTGTTACATTTTTTGTTTCGTATACAGGGTGAATCTAATATTTGTTGTTGTAGATTTAAGTGGCACTTGTTATCTCCTTGTTTCTTGTAGGTACTGGGTAAATATGATCTCAGTGGGCTGTAGATTAAATTGGTGCTTGTTACCTCATTGTTTCTTGTACTTACAGGGTACATAAAACAACCCAGGCATGTTAAAAAGTACATGTCTCAGCCGTAATATTTACAAAACGTAAAGTACAATTTGTTGCACGTTTCAGATGACAAATCCACAAGAAGGCTATTCGTTACTTATGATACATTATATGGGTCCTCTTGTACACAACCACAAGAAGACCAGACTTGTTGTACTGATCCCCTAAACCAGCAAACCAACCTAAAACCCACTAATAGTGTTTTCAAAACCAATTATAAGAGAAAGTCCATCTCAGCCAATTAGTTTTACCTTTGCCATTTAATTTAACATTGCTTTTTGGAATCGTGCTTATCCAGACTCACACCTGAGTGCTTTGCATCACAAGCACAACACTGTACAGTTTAGAAAACTGATCACATACATAATTAAGTTGCTTCGTGCTATTTATTTGGTCTTGTGCAAAGAACTGCATGAAAATAAGCCTTTATTCGTCAGTAATATACCCCTGTAAATATCAGTACAAAAAAGGAACAAAATTTGTTGGTGTCACACTGCCCCATGGCATTCATTTTAACCAGAAACTGCAGTCAAACATATGTTAAAGTAAATTTTTGCAGTTTCATAAAAATGTAGGCTAAAGCACATATCACATTTCCAATCAACCTGTATTTTTATATATTGTTTGCTACCTATAAATTAAAGTGGCACTTCTAACCACCTTGTTTCTTGTTATAGGGTGAATATGATATTTGCCACCTGTAAATTAAAGTTGTGCTTGTTTTCCCTTGTTTCTTGTAGTTACAGGGTAAATATAATTTGCATAATGTAAATTAATTTGGTGCTTGATACCCCCTTATTAACTAATAAACAAGTTTTTCTTTCATATTTGAAATGTTGTCCTTCGAGGACAACAAACATTTAATACTCAAATACACATCACTGAACATTATACACATAGACATCACCATATTGGATGGACACTACAGTATAACTGCAGGTTAACTATGTTAATATACTGCCCACCCTATACACAACTCTTTAACCTTTCTGATTTGGACTGTAATGTAAGGATGTGCACCTTTTGCGAAGCTGCTTTGGAACAATAATTGTCAAAAATGCTACACAAGTAAACTTGAACTCATATTGTTGCTTAATATTTAAACATGTAGGTACGCTATTGTTACAAAATATATATATACACTGTAAAATTAGAGTGCTTACTAAAGCATTACCACAAAAAAAAAACAGTATTCACTTTAATCTTCAGATCTTAATGCGTGTGATCCTTTTATAGGGGCTGTGAACACATTTCAGATGCTATTACAAATACGGACAGCTGGATCCACATCGAGAGGGACACACACAGAGTCTATTATCAGTTCAAGCACTCCTGCTCACTTCTGTCATGATGTGTCTGTGAAATGCAAATCACAATTATTGAGCTGCAATAATGGACAATGTTATTTCGGATCCATCCGGTTTTAGGTGGAATAGACATTTATTACAGGCAATCTAGCCATGTCTAAACTAATAAAATTATCTCAAGGTTATGGAGAAGCTTTTTTTCTGTCTGTCTAATGCAATTGAGCCTTTATCCAAACAATGATGTCCAATGCAATTTCAGTGTTTGCTGTGCATAAGCTGCATTAGTGATTGATATTGGAATTATTTGTTTTTAAAGCTTTGCAAAGTAAACATTCAGAGAATCATCATTTATAAGTTTAATTATATTTAGGGACATTTGAGTGGCTGTATTCACCTTAAAACACAAACGAATACAGAGCCAAAATACAGAAAGGGTAAAATTATGATAACCTTGTCAACAATAATGAATAATGAAGGTTTTGTGATAAAATAATCTAAAGCTTGTGATGATTAACAAGAGTTGCTGTACTGAATGTCAGCATGGCTGATTCAGAGACAATTACTGTTTTCGTTTTGATAATCATAATCAAGCAGGGCTACTTGAACATTAACTAAAAAAGGTGTCAAACATTTTAATTAATTTTGGTGGTTTTTGCCAAGGCAACATTTTACATTATCTAGCTTACCTTGAAGTATTACGAATAATAATAAAAAAAATAAAATGACAAAACAGACTTGATGAATAAATTGAACATAAACAATATAAAACCTAGATTTAAGTTAATTTTAATTAAAAACAAAACATTTATTTTAATTGAATTAAAAAATATTAACAAAACATAGATATCAGTGCATACAGTACATTATTCATTAAATTACTTGAACATTAAAATTAACATTAATTTTTTTTTATTAAATATGAAAAAAATATAAATGGTGGCACAGTGACTCAGTGGTTAGCACTGTCGCCTCACAGCAAAAAGATCGCTGGTTTGAATCCCGGCTGGGTCAGTTGGCATTTCTGTGTGAAGTTTGCATGTTCTCCACGTGTTCGCATGGGTTTCCGGGTTCTCCAGTTTCCCCCACAGTTCAAAGACATGTTCTATAGGTGAATTAAATAAACTAAAACCCATTCTGATTCTAAATTGGCCATAGTGTATGTGTGTGAATGAGTGTGTATGGATGTTTCCCAGTACTGGGTTGCAGCTAGAAGGGCATCGGCTATGTAAAACATACACTGGATAAGTTGGTGGTTCATTCCGCTGTGGCGACCCCTCATGAATGAATAAATTGGCCGTAGTGTATGAGTGTGTGTGTGTGTGTGTGTGTGTGTGTGTGTGTGTGTGTGTGTGTGTGTGTGTGTGTAAATGAGTGTGTATGGGTGTTTCCCAGGACTGGGTGTAAAACATATGCCAAAATAGTTCATTCCACTGTGGCGACCTCTGACATAGAGACTAAGCTGAAGGAAAATGAATGAATGAATGAATGAAAAAATATAAATGAAAATATATTTCTGCTATTTGCTAAGACGACATTTCTCAATTTTGTGTAGTTAAATAAAAATGATTAGTTAAAGTACTAATAATAAAAATTAAACAGACATTTAAAAACTAAAAAGGCATTGAAAACTGAAACTAATAAAAATGACAAGAAAATAATATTATGAAAGCTTTAGTATAAACATGATTAAAAAAATTAACAAAAATATGCTATGTTAATATATATCAGTGTTTCATGTGCTGGTTGCTGTTTGGTTTCAAGTAAGCAAATACCTATATATAAATAAATAATTAGATATATGAATTATTTTAACCCTAATGGATGTGTGTAGCTTTTCCTTTTCTTATATAACAATGTGTAAAGACATATTGGCCACATTTAAGAGTTACAATGTCAGATGTATCAGCTCAAATAGTGAAAAAGTATAATAAATTATAATTTTTCACACACAAGTTAATTGCCCTAAACCCCTCTAAACATGCAAGTCAAATCAAAGTTACATACTGACCACCTTTAAGATATGTCAGTGTGCTTTCATTATGGCATTGTTTTTACAACTATGTCATAAAGAGTATTTAAAGAGTTGCATTCATTTTTGCCCAAGATATTGTATTGATAATGGCAGCACATTCACTATCCGACCCGAAGCAGAACCTTTAAATTCTATTAGCTCACCCGAAAGACTTTCACTGGGATTTGTCATTTTCCTGAAATATGATAATTTATTAAACAAGTGTTGCTACTAGAAGTAAGACATTCTATAGATTGTTCTTATAAATGCCTTGTCCTCATGAAAATGTAGCATTAGTGTTGCTATATTAGTAGATCATTGCATAGTTGTTGTGCAACAAACATGGGCTTGACTTTGATCCCATTGACCCCCCATACTGATTAAATGTGTACACTGAATGATAGAAGCGGCAAGGTCGCTCAGTGGTTAGCAGCCGCACTCAGCAAGAAGGTTGCTGGTTCAAATCCTGGCTGGACCATTTGATGCTTTTGTGTGTTCTCCCCGTTTGCGTGGATTTCTTAAGGGTGCTCCGGTTTCCCCCACAGTCCAAAGACATGGGGTATAGGTGAATTGGGTAAACAAAATTGGCCGTAGTGTATGAGTGTGTGTGTGAATGTGAATGTGAGTGTATGGGTGTTTCCCAGTACAGGGTTGCGGGTGGAAGGGTATCTGCTGTGTAAAACATTTACCAAAATAGCTGGCGATTCATTCAGCTGTGGCAACCCTTGATAAAGCCGACTAAGCCGAAGGAAAATGAATGAATGAATGAATAAATGAATGAATGAATGAATGAATGAATGAATGAATGAATGGGGCAGCACGGTGGTGCAGTGAGTAGCACAATCGCCTCACAGCAAGAAGATCGCTGGTTCGAGCCCCGGCTGGGCCAGTTGGCATTTCTGTGTGGAGTTTGCATGTTCTCCCCGTGTTTGCGTGGGTTTCCTCCAGGTGCTCCGGTTTCCCCCACAAGTTAAAAGACATGCAGTATAGGTGAATTGGGTAAGCTAAATTGTCCGTAGTGTATGTGTGTGTGAATGAGTGTGTATGGATGTTTCCCAGTGATGGGTTGCAGCTGGAAGGGCATTCGCTGCGTAAAACATATGCTGGATAAGTTGGCGGTTCATTCCGCTGTGGCGACCCCAGATTAATAAAGGGACTAAGCCGCAAAGAAAATGAATGAATGTATGAATGAATGAAAAGTCTTTCAAAGTCCCGTCAAATGTGTAAATATAAATGTAAATTTGTGAACTCGACATAGGAAAAACTATGTTAGGGACTAATCCATCTAAAAAAACCTACCATCTAAAAAAAGTCCACATACCAGTCATGTACTGTTTGTAGCAGTGAAATTGATCTGTTATTGTCAAATTCTCTGCTCTAGTTTACTGGGTCAATTTGTTTGTCTCGTTTATTTATTTTTTTCTGATAAAACTATACTTGGTTCCTCAACTTTGGCTCACCCTAGTGGACTTATATTACAGAAGGTATTTATAGACCAGCTATGAGCCCAGTAGTCAAGGCAATAGTGCAATTGAGAATTATATGGAAGTTCTGTGAACTTTCAAGCCAGGCAGGATGCAATGATGTGACACTAATGGACATTTTCCAGCACGGCATAAATGACATGTTGAATTACTTGATGTCTGAGAGTGATGTTCTGGGGATGCCAACTGAATGTATGGTTGCTGTGCAGTTCATCACTGACTGTGGAAATTGCAGAGAAGGAGCTCTGCAATTTAATGATACCCTTCAGAGTCTCTCTGTGTCCTGGCCAACACAGACAGCCATGAAGGACATACATGACAGCTTAGTTACGGGCACAGAGACTATGCAGAAACTTCATACGCTCCATGTCATTTCCACAGAGGTGTTTACTCTGTTATAGCTGAAAAGGCTGCCCAGGATTCGTCTCTACCATGAGCCCCTGATCTACGGTATTATTCTTATCCATCATGAACTCCTGACCCCCAGTTGTCTTCTACTTGTCCTGTTCTGGCAACTCTGGCATCATGGTCATTTCTTTTGACAGCTTTCCCATTTCAGTTGACTATAGCATGGCCAGCTGATGCCCTATGGGGTTCACCATGGCTTCACAGCCCATGTTCTTTCCCACTGCTCCACGGTTTATGGGCTCATCTACTGCTGCACAGACCATGTTCTCGCTCACTGCTTCACGGTCTAAGTGCTTGGCCTCTGTTCCATGTTCCGTGCCCCCATACCTCCCCTGGTTCTCCTTTGCTCCACCACAACCCTGGACTTAGTTTTGCTAGACAGGAGCTGCTCTTTAAAGGGGGACTTTTTAAATGTTCCTTTTTCTCATTGGATGGTGTGGTCAGATATGTCTATGTATTTAAACCCCCTCAAGTTTGGCTTAGTGTTGCCTGCTTGTTTATTGTGTAACCCACTGCTGGGGAGTGTGTTTAATCCAGTTTTCAGGTTTAAGCCATGTTCGGGTCAGCTCTTAGTTAGTTTTGTATCTTGTGTATGGGTATTTTAATAAAAAACTAAACTTGGGTACTGCACATTGCCTCAACTTAGTAAAACAAAACAGATGGAAACCTTTAGGAAAATATTAAAAGTAATTCTAAATATTAACTAAAATATTAGTTAGAGCCAACTAAGCTGTCTCTGCAGAGATTGCCTTGGGTAAACAATTCTAAGATGTTTGTAGAAAGCTGATACAGAAAGCATGTCTTATGTGCTGACACATTTGTATACACCTATTATGTTATAGTTTTTGTCATTGTCTATAAAACACCAGTTAGTCATTTTCCAGCTGAATATGGGGGTAAATAGATAAAATCTGACATCTAGTGGCGATGGTAAACATTTTTAATACTTGTTGAACGGTGACATCTAGTGGTTTATCAAACAGCAGGCACCTGTGTTTGCTATGCTAACAAAAATGTTTAACAAGTTAAGTGTGTTGAGTTTAGTTAGCCTTTTAGCCTAGCCACTGTTCTATGAGCAAGACAAATCCCATAGAATTTAAAAGAGTTTCAATAAGATATATAATAAGAATTGCATTGATTTTTATGAACTGATTTTCTGTTGGTGGAATCATGACATCCAAACACGCTCCAAAACACTAGAACCCATTTAAATTTAGCTTAATGATAAACATTTAATGGGTTGTGATGCATTAGTGGAAAAAGCATTAGAACTTCTGTGATTATTATTATAAATTTAATTTCATTCCATTTGTGCCCTTTTCCATTGGTCAGGCTGAAGTAGACCATGTTTTTGTTGGGTTTTACTGAACTGGATGATGAGTAATCAATTATCAGACTACTTTTTCTACCAATAAGAAACTTGTTATTTCATAACCTGTTGCACAGGTAATTTAAGTAGCTACAGTTTGTTAGCCTTTGAAATTTACCAATACAAACACAAATTCATGCAATTTAGAAAGAGATTTTGAAATCATGAAAGGATTGCCAATGTTAATAGGTGCAGTTGTTTCAGTATTTCTGTGATTTGTTGATGACAGCCTTATCTTGAGTATAGCCTAGAAAGTTTTCTGTGAGATTAGACTTACACATGGTCTAGTAAGCAGCAGCACTCATGATCTAATAATTCTGTCACGAGATATTTGTATACATGTGGAATTAGACCAGCTGAAGTTTCTCTCCACATATTTCAGCAGCTCATTGAAGACTATTGGAGATGGCGTCTGAGAAAAAGGACACCGGTGAAGTTTTGAAGGATCAGGTAATGTTTCATATTGAGACAGTTGGCGTCCTCTTGCTGACGGCTCAGTTTTTCTTTTTGAAGGTTGTTGTCTTTCACTTTTTAGTATGAATGCACCTGTTCTTTCTTGAGGGTCAGTGTTGTTTATCAGCATGTCCACAACTTTTCTAGTCTATTTTGAAGGTAGATCACACAAGTATGACAAAGTTTGTGACTGTTTCATTTTTTTTTTTATGTACTTTTTATACATTTTACTCTTGATTATAATTTTTGAGTAGTCAATGCTTATTTCACTTATGTAAATTCTGTTCAATTAATGGCAATAATCAATATAAACGTGTTTTTCCTTACAGAATCTATTTCTTCGAATCCTCAATATTCGATCTGTCAATGCTGCTCTGGAATCTATTGAGAAGACGTACATCAGTACGAAGCAGTCTCATCCCATTATAAGCTCTGTTTGTGGCCTGTATGAGAAAGGTGTGAGTAGGGCTGGAAACCTGGCTGTGTGGAGCATGAAGCCTGCCCTTCATGTGCTACAGCCCCAGCGTGAGTCTCAGTCTTCTTCTTCACATAATAATATTCATCATTATTATTATATTATGTATCTGTCTGTGAACGAATAACATTAGCAATCTCAAAACTTCTAGTCTCCAACAAAAGGGATTTACTCTATCTAACATAAAACACTTCTCAAGACCTAAAACCATTGATCTTCTATTACAAGAGTCAACATTGAATCAAAAAGGTTGTCTAAAACTTTTGAACAAAACCCATTCTTGTCTTTCGTCATATTATGAACCACTTGTGTCACTGATAAAAAAAACACCATGGTCATATTCTGTCTGCAACTCTGACTAGTGTTTTTGCTTGTGATATTAATTTGGTAAATATAAATTTGGTTCATTTGATGTAGCCTTTTAGTGGTTTTGTTTTACAGATCCATAAAAGACTAAATAAGTTTTATTTCTTAGATTTTAACAGATGACACTTTTATGACAAAAAATAACCAAATACAAGAATTAACAAGTAAAGTAAAGTATAAATTATTTGTGCTCTCAGCACAATCAGCAGGCAAATGTACTTAAATGCAAAGGAACAGACACTACAATTTTTTAATTGTGATCTATTTAATGCTATTAGGGGCCTCACAGTGGCGCAGTGGGTAGCACGTTCGCCTCACAGCAAGAAGGTCGCTGGTTCGAGCCTCGGCTGGGTCAGTTGGCGTTTCTGTGTGGAGTTTGCATGTTCTCCCTGTGTTGGCGTGGGTTTCCTCCGGGTGCTCCGGTTTCCCCCACAAGTCCAAAGACATGCGGTACAGGTGAATTGGGTAAACTAAATTGTCCGTAGTGTATGAGTGTGAATGGGTGTGTATGGATGTTTCCCAGAGATGGGTTGCAGCTGGAAGGGCATCCGCTGCGTAAAACATATGCTGGATAAGTTGGCGGTTCATGCCGCTGTGGCGACCCCAGATTAATAAAGGGACTAAGCCGAAATGAAAATGAATGAATGAATGAATGAATGCTATTAGATAACAGTACAAGATCATTTATTTAAGTTTTTGAAATAAGCTTTCGAAGTTGAGATTTTGGATTTTTTTTTGTCTTTAAATAGTCTTTCATATGTATTTAGTGTTTTGTGTAGTTTAATTTAATGAAAACATAAAAAAATACACTTAACAAGCATTTATTTAATGCCACATTATCAGTTTGTAAATATCTTTAAAGGCCTTTTTTCCCCAGCACCGAGCCATAAATCTCCTCTTCAGCAACACTTAATCTCCCCTTTAAATCGCATTATATAGAAAGAAAGAAAGAAATATAATTCTTAATATAATCAGTCATTTGGGGAAGTATTGGTATTTCAAAAAGTATTTTATAAAAATACTAATCAAAAAGCAAAGTACTATTCACTTACAATGTTTAAGTAGTTGTTTTGCAAATGTTCCTTTCTAAAAGCCTTCTAGTGTTATCAAACATTAATAATTGTATGTAAACTGTCATTTTTCTTCTTGAGATTTTGTAGAAATAGATTCAATTTCATTCAAATTCACAGTTGAGGTATATAGTGCAATTGGGGTTATAGTTTGCCATTGCAAAACTGAACTCTGGGGTCAGTGTTTGAGATTATATGACTAATTGAGCAACAATGTTAAATATTTGAGTGTTTCAAGGACCTATTTGAGCATTACAAAAGACTAATCTGCCGAGAGACCTTTTTACATTTTTCTAAAGCTTTGACTTGCCTGTGTAGATTTCATTTTTGTAATGAGCTAATGCTTGGACATCATGTAGTCTAGTGCTGGATAATTTGCTTTTCAGTATGCATTGTAACAGCAGCATTATGAAAATCCATATGTTACAGAGAGTATGTAAACTGAATTACATCATTCTTTTGTTTTATTTTTTAATAATAATGTAGTATATTCTACAGCGAGGATCTATGCAATAAATGTGAATTAAAATAAACATATTCATCAGAAATCATGAAAAAAAATCATCCTGATTTCCATGAAAAGTAAGCAGGACTACTGTTTTACAGCATTAATAATAGTAAGACATGTTTCCTGAGCACCAAATCAGAATGACTTCTAGATCTGTCTATCTGCCACCAACAAAGAATAATAATATAATACCATAGGTTTGCAGTATGATAAAAGATGCTAGTGTGTTTCAATATGTGTTAAATCATGCTATCAATGTGAAGCATGTTACAAGTATGTTAAAATCAAATCATGATTACATTTCAGCATAAAACAAGTTTGTAACCCATTTATAAACATTTTAGTCATGTGCTTAAGCATTATATGGTTTATTAATGCAAGAAATTGAGTAATCTGCGTGAACACACTGTTAAATGTGTAATTATGTAAACATCCTGCATCTCGCTAATTCATCAATGTGCTAAATGTTTAAAAGCAGTTTGTTTAATCAAGTCAATAGCATACTAAAACATGCTAGCAATGTGGTAATCTGTGCTAACAAACTGTTAAATGTGTAAATTTATGCTAACAACATAGGCTATATAACAACAACAAGCTAACTCATGGTGACATAATGTTAAAACATGCTATAAGGCTACTTTACATTAACCCTAATGTTATTGATGTTAGTAACATACTAATGTGTGTTAATAAGATACACTAACAAATACTAACACTAACAAATAATGAAAGCAAATTAACAATGTAATAAAACATGCTGGCAATGTTATCAAAAAGAAAACACAGAAATTACTGTTCCATGCCCCAGCAAACACATAGCAATAGATTTATTTTATTGTTATTATTCATTCATTCATTCATTTTCTTTTCGGCTTAGTCCCTTTATTAATCTGGGGTCACCACAGCGGAATGAACCGCCAACTTATCCAGCATATGTATTACGCAGCGGATGCCCTTCCAGCCGCAACCCATCTCTGGGAAACATCCATACACACTCACTCCCGGAGGAAACCCACGCAAACACGGGGAGAAAATGCAAACTCCACACAGAAATGCCAATTGACCCAGTTGGGGCTCGAACCAGTGACCTTCTTGCTGTGAGGCGAATGTGCTATCCACTCCGCCACCGTGCTGCCCCATTGTTATTATTATTATTATTATTATTATTATTCATTCATTCATTCATTTTCATTTCGGCTTAGTCCCTTTATTAATCTGGGGGTCGCCACAGCGGAATGAACCGCCAACTTATCCAGCATATGTTTTACGCAGCGGATGCCCTTCCAGCTGCAACCCATCTCTGGGAAACATCCATACACACCCATTCACACTCATACACTATGGACAATTTAGCTTACCCAATTCACCTATACTGCATATCTTTGGACTTGTGGGGGAAACCGGAGCACCCGGAGGAAACCCACGCCAACACGGGGAGAACATGCAAACTCCACACAGAAACGCCAACTGACCCAGCCGAGGCTCGAACCAGCGACCTTCTTGCTGTGAGGCGAACGTGCTATCCACTGCGCCACTGTGAGGCCTATTATTATTATTATTATTATTATTATTATTATTATTATTATTATTATTCATTCATTCATTTTCATTTCGGCTTAGTCCCTTTATTAATCTGGGGTCGCCACAGCGGAATGAACCGCCAACTTATCCAGCATATGTTTTTACGCAACCCATCTCTGGGAAACATCCATACACACCCATTCACACTCATACACCACGGACAATTTAGCTTACCCAATTCACCTATACTGCATGTCTTTGGACTTGTGGGGGAAACCGGAGCACCCGGAGGAAACCCACGCCAACACAGGGAGAACATGCAAACTCCACACAGAAACGCCAACTGGCGAGGCTCGAACCAGCGACCAGCGACCTTCTTGCTGTGAGGCGAACGTGCTACCCACTGCGCCACTGTGAGGCCCTATTATTATTATTATTATTATTATTATTATTATTATTATTATTATTATTATTCTTTTATCTGTTTGAAAACAGCCTTGGTGAGCAAATAAATCTGTTCAACGGTGGATTTAGAAATTAAAGGTCAGCTTCATAGCTAGGAAACTCTTTGAAAGGAACATTTAACATTTTTACTAAATGCATATGCTTCCATAGATGGAAAAGTGTTGCACCTGCAAGTTATAAAACATTAACCTGTCTCACATACTTGTATCCAAATATTCATAGTTGTAGCAGCAAACTCACTTGCCTGCAAAGGACTCGACCGACTGGAGAAGAAGGTACCAGCATTGCATTCTCCACCTGCAGAGGTAAAATGATTTGGATGTCTAAATCTGTTCTAATCTAATAGGATTCTCTAAGTTATTAAGTGGTTTTCTTTAACTGTGGGGAGACATTTAGCTAAGATGTGGGTAGTTTGTTTGCTTCCTTCACAACAGCTGGCAACAAATATAAAGGAGCTAATGTCTTCAACCGTGGAAGCCGCCAAGGATGGGATCACCTGTCCAATCAAACGCAGCTCTAATGTTGTACTGGACAAGGTTTCTTCAAGGTACCAGCAAAGTAAGAACACTCTGAGTGGCGGCATACAATACATCCTGAACAGCAAGGTTGTCTGCTTGGCTGAGCAGAGAGTCAACAGGGCTCTAAGTCTGACAGAGAACCTGATCGACTGCATCCTTCCTGGAACTTCAGAAAAGACAGGTATTTTAATTATGTTGTGGTTATTCTGGCCCATTTATTCTTACAATACGTAGCCATATGGTATTTCATTAGGGAAACACATATAAAGTACTGTAAATTAATTGTGCTTTTAAAGCTGGGCACTAGATGTCACTAAAACTTCATTGTTGAAGTAATGGTAAATTAATGGTTGAAGTAATAGTGACTTATTTAATAATTTTGCATGGGTTTACAATACTAGAAGCTCATGTCCACCATAAATTAAAAAATAATTATAAAATTTAAAAAAAATCTAAATCTAAAATCAAAATGTGGGAGTGTAAACAATTGGCAACAACTCTGTCTGGCTTACAAATGCATGCGAGAAGTGCTAAGATCATTCAAGATCACATGCAAGACTGTAAATGGTACCCTGCAATAAATATTTCAAATAATCTGCCATTCAAATTGTCCGTATGCTGAAAGATAATTTACAGTGAAAGGGCAAAAAGAAATATTATGGAGGAGGAAATGTTTGGGGAGCTGCAGGGGACAAGGACTAAAAAAATTGTTGGAGCGATAAATAATTTTGCAATGTATTGCTGCTGCTGCTGCAACTGATCAAGCACATGTTTCTCTGTTTCTGTTTAATTTCATTGTAAAGCTTATTTACTCTGATATTGTGGTCTATAACTCTTCCTTAAACTGTTCGCTGACCTGTACCCTGCTCTCTCATTGGGTGTAGGTAATCACTGATATGTTTTTCAGTCAGAACTCATTTCACACAGCATGATTCTCTCTGATCACATTTTTGATAATTCATACTGTGTGGTTGTCGCTAGAGTGAATGAGCACCGATTTGCCTGTGACTTTGGGCTCTTGTTTGCGATTTCACAAAACCTGTCAGCAAGCGAAAATCCGGGCTACAATTTTGCAGTGGTGACTTGGCATAAGGCACAGCTGTGCAATAGTCATGCTGTCTAATTACCATCTTTATATGGCACATTTGTGAGGTGATGTATTATCTCAGCAAAGAAGAAGTGCTCACTAACATAGATTAAGACAAATGTGTAAAAAATATTTGAGATATACTGTATATTCTTTTTGTGTACATAAAAAGGTTTTAGGTTTTTGAGTTCAGCTCATAAAAACTGGAAGCAAAAAGTGTTGCTTTTATATTTTTGTTGCGTGTATTTGTAAAGGATAAAGTAGATCCAAGCAGTTGCTAAAACAGAATAAACTGAACAGGCTTATCAGCAGCCCAACGCGAAGTGGAGGGGTGTTGTATAAAGGCAGACACACCATGCTACTGCCTAATGGCCGACTGTCGGTGAACGTTTGTCCGGCTAGTTGGTTTGTTTTTTTTCCACATTTTGGCTCTCGTTTGTTAAATGTCAGAGCATGTAAAATCAGCATCGGTCGATGGTGAAAGAGAGCATTCTGATTGACTGAATCAGAGCGTGAGAACAAAAATTGAAGTAATGAAACCAAGCAAATGATTCAAGTCAAGAGGGAATGCAGAGAAGCCAGCTGTAATTTCGCTGCATTTCTCAAATATTTGCAAATAATATGAATTGTTATAATGATATTAGATTGTCAGACATATTTGCAAATGCGTATCCCTCTGTGAGTGGCAAGTACTGTGAAAATGGTACTAAACACTGCTTTGTTTAGGGTTTGTATGTGCGCATCTCATCCAGTTTACTTTTGTGGAATTAAAAAACAGACTACTGCCACCTGTGGGTGCAGAAAGACACATTCACACAGGTGCAGAGCACACACTCTGATTTCAGTCAGCTGTCATCTGTTTGGTGTGTTCAAGCTAAACTTTTTGGTCCAGATGGGACCAAACGTTTCTGACATGAGGCAACAACACAGTTGGCTTTTGTCATCACTAGTTCTTTTGCGTCAGCTTGGCGTGTTCCTGTAATATATCAGTTTATTGTTAACAGCTTGAATGGCTGACATATGAGTAGGCCCACACGGAAATCTGTATGCACAGAAATTTGCAGATTTCCACAGATTTTTAGGCCGTCATTGAGCCTATTTATTTACTTGTGTAAATGTGTGTCAATTTATATTTATTCAGCTTTTAAATTAATTTCAGTTATAATATTGACTAATGTTGAAGTGTTCATTTGATTTATTTACTATACAGTTACTGTAAAGTAATATTTTCTGTCTTTTAGTATATTATATGAGAGACTTACTTTGTTTACCAAATGAGTGTATCTAGATAGGTTTGCATTGTAAACATTAAATAAAAGTTAAAAAAAAAACTATTACTTTTTATTTCATATATTAGGTTTATGATTACAATACTCCCAAAATAATTCTGCAGAAATAGCAAAAAAGGTCAGCAGATTCTGTCTGACCCTGCATATGAGCAAGCGATTCAGAAGGCTGAGGTCTTAAATGGGTCTGAACCCTCCATCTTTCTTTTGAACAAACTGAAGAAGTCAGACTTGCTGTTCACTGGGGAAACCATCTCGACCACCCCTTTTGAACTTTTTGAACTGAGATTGAACTTTGAGATGGAAAATGTGATCTTTTTCCAATGTGATGGATACTGAAGTACGGAGAATGCCACTGAAGTGGAGTGGTCTGTATTTAGCTAAGTAACTTCATTTTATTATTTTTTAGAACCCAACTTGACATTCCGGTAATGGCTGCCCTGGCTGCTAGTCATGACTCAAGAGGCTCTGTTTTTATGAGTGGTGACTCTCCTAGAGTGAGCGGGGAGTTTGACCTGTGTGAGGCTGAGGAAATTTGCACTTTATTAGAGTGTGTGTATGTACCATGTGCAGAACTGTGAATTGTGGGAGTCCACAGGTCTGAGGTGAGAAATGGATGAGATAACTTTAGGGAGGTTTTGACTGAGGTGAAAACTATCCCATTCTTCCTTCCAGCAGCACAGGCTGACTTTGCGGTCCCGGGTCCATCACCAGACAGGTCAGGACCCTTGGTGCTTAGGGAAGCACCTTGTCACCTTAGGTTTCTGCAGCTCAGGTTTAGATCTATAGATGATATTCGAGCACAACCAAACTAAATACCCATTGGCTTACTGATTGCTTGGGTTATTGCCTAGTCGCTTGGAGAGCCAGGCCTGTGGAAGCATGGTAATCATGTTACACTATAAGATATCAGTTGTCATAATGTCAGACTGAATGTCAGTGAGGATAAGCCAAATACGGACATGCAAGGAAAGCCTCCTGGAGTTTGACGTCATCCATCTGTGACTCATTCATTATCCCGCATTCTAAAATAATACCTCATGGTGTTCTTTAATAATTGGCTATTGGTTCTTGGTTTGACATTCATTGTAGCTAAAGTCACACTGCCGGAATGTGTGCTCAATTCTTCTGTCTATGCCAGAATTTCTTTTAAGAGGTAAAACATTTTCACAATGGCCATTGAGCAGCTGTCAGTAAACACACCAAACTAACAATTAAAGACCACATATTTTTGCCTAGGATTACAGGATTTTCTTTTAAATTTCCAAAGTTTGTCTCAGACAACCAAATTGTGGCTGAGCAGGGCCAAATCGCAGTGTGAGCAGGGCTTTCTAATGCTTTTTAATAAATAAACAAAAATTCATTTTAATTGTATAAAGGTTTTTGCATTAATTACGTAGTTAACTAGCCTAAGTTACTCATTTAAACAACTGTATTAAAAGCAAACATTTTCATAAGTGTCCTTCAATATTATCCACAACCTATTCATTTTTTATTTAACTAAATTCATTCATTTAGCAGCTCCACTTCTTCTTCCCCATGGTCCTGTCAGTTACATTGAGTCGCACCCTGTTGTTACAAATGATATTACAAAGACTTGACACGCAAGTATAAAAGACTTCACAAATCTAGGCTTGTGCAGTGGACCTAGGCGAAAGTATAAATAAGCCTTAAGAGCTAAGGACTCCTTCTGGCATTCACCATTACCTGCCTCATTGTATGTCTTGCTCCTGGAATTCTCACTTGCACTGCTCAGCTTCCTCAATCTTCTCATCTGCAAAACAAACAGACAGTATTAGTCCTCTGGATATTACTGACTGTGTCTTTTAGTTATACCTTTACTTACAAGTTGCATTGTCTGGTCTTGAAGACTTACTGCTGTTTTTGTTTGTTTGTTTGTTTTTTACCTTATTGATTGAGTTTGATTGAATAAGTGTTGATCCATTGGAAGAAATATAGTAGCCTTGTTTCTTTTCTGCTGTCTGTTTATTGTAATGTTTCATCTTTAAACATGCAATGTGTGTCTGTTCCGCTACAGAGATGTGTCCTCCAGCACGTATTCACATTCATGGCCTGAAATTGCATCATTTGTTAAGAGAATGTATTAAAGAGGGTGATTCATCACATCATTATTCAGTATCTTTTCCTCCGAGGCGTTCAGTTGTTCTTAACTGCATACTTTTATTGTTTGATGGAACTAAACTCGTTAGGCTTTGAACTTTGCCTCTTTTTGAACTGATCCCTAGAGCTTGTATTTGATGTCTGTTAAGAGAGCAATACTCTCTTAAACTAAAAGGGCCCTATCATACACCGGGCGCAGATAAGGTGTTTACCCCGACGTGTTGCTATTTTCAGACCAGCGGAACCCTAATTTTAATCCGCTAAGTTGTTTAAATAGCAAATCCATTTGCACCACTTTGAGGACTCATGGGTGTTCCTGTCTAGAAAGGAGGTGTGTTAAGGCGCATTGTTGGTGTGTTGCTATTTTAAGGAACTAAAATAGACTGAAAGCAGGTCACATTAACACATTGCTTAAAACACGCAGGATGTACAGCAATACTCAAATATCTTTACAAATGAAAAAAAATTAAAGAAATTAAATATTAGAAAAATTGTTACTTTCTACATAAATATAAAAACCACTGCCTCCATGCCTTCTTCATCTCGGGGGGGCTTTTTTCAGTTTATTCAGGACAACTTGCTTTTGTATAATGTTATTATTAGTAGTAGTAGTATTTATTATATGTATATTTATATTTGTTTTATTAAAAACAAGCTTAGATTTGTGCACCTGTCAGGTTTTGGACCATATGGGGCATAGCACGTGTGTTTGGATATAAGTCAGTTTTTTTAACACTTTTCGTTGTTATTATTGCTCATTTATTCGTTTGATGGAAATTAAAACTGAATTTAGAAATAGTTTTGAAACAAATCTTTAATTGAACTTTAGAACTGACTCTATCAGTGATTCAGCATCTACATTTATTAATGTTAAAGAGGTTTAATATGTACGTGAGTGAGTGAATATTCTGTTCTTCTGAATGGCTGTATTTAAATTTCTGTCGTGTTTCGTCTGGTGCAAACAGCCAAATTTCTGATCACTGCAAATCTCGTCACGTAGCGTGTTGTTAGGACACGGTGTTACAATGTAACCTGCTCACTTTACGTTCGTAATATTTATTTGCTTATTAATAACCTCACGTGGAACTCTATCTGCGTCTCATTTTTGATTGTGCTACTGTCCACCGGAGGTCGCATTTCGGTCATGCTTTGAGAGTCTTCCTGACTGAAATATGTGGTTTTCCAACAAGGCAACCAGGGGTGCTGAAATATAATTGGGTAAGCTGGCATTGGGCAGGTTAAAAAAACATAAACAACACAGCCGTTCCGGCACGGAAAACACATTTTCAAAGCAGATATATTCTTATATCTGATATAGACTTCAGCATTGTTTTTCAGATAAATAGGAATGTTCACTTGGCATGTTTCTATCTATCTGTTTCTATCTTGGCATAGTTCATTCTAAACAAATGATGGCATTTTTATGCTTTAGAAGAGTCAAAAACATACATACAGCACCTTTAAAATAGCAAAATGCTTTTGCGCCATGAGCTTTAGACTTTGAGCCTAGATCATTAAAATAGATCCCATAGTATTAAAGAATGTGCATTTATAGATTGAAAGAACAAATGCTAACATTTAACAGAAGGGATGAATTTGCTGATTGGATTGTCTAACTAAAAAATCCCATTTCCACCACATGAAAAAATATGGTTTTGTAAATCACAATTATCACACACACACACACACACACACACACACACACACACACACACACAC